>CAKKXW010000125.1:20093-30456 GCA_920937365.1 Sphaerophoria rueppellii | reverse complement strand
TTGTGATTTGAAAAGTATACATTTTATTTTTGCTAAACCTTCTACCCTAAAAGCTCTTGCATTTAGAGAAAAAATTAGGAAAATCGGTCAACCAGTGTGCCCGGTTAGCGAACGAACACAAAATTTAGGCTGTTCTTTTATATATATAGATCAGATAAAGTCGAAGAGAGCTTAAAGCAAGCAATATCTAACGACCATTAGTCTTTAACCCAGAAAACTATGTCAACAGACCGGCTCAGCACTTAGTGCAGTTTTAGTTGTTAGCAGGCAATCTAAAACAAACGAACACTTACACAAGAAATGACAAAATTATACAAATAGAAAACAATACATGAAGAGACAACAATTAAACAATTAAGAGCGTGCTACACGGGTTTTAAGCATAGTCTTTAATATGTTCTTGTTAATATGAAAGTCAATAAGATCCGTATTATAATTCAAAAGCCTACTCATCCTTGTCAAGGGGTCATGCATTCCGTAATTGGTCCTATGTCTTGGGACTTTAATTAGATCGATGCTGCGAAGGTGATAACGTCCTCCCCGATAGTAAAAAAGTATAGCACTTGAGGTCTGGTGCATCTGTGAAGCCTGTTATGAGTTCATGAAGAAAAACTTAGTCATTGTTAGTTCTTCTTTGAGACAGCGTTTGCATTTGAAGAAGTGATAATCGATCCTCATAAGGAGAAATATTTTGAGGATCATGCCATTGAATACCTTTTAATGCGAAACGAGTAAAATTACGTTGCACCGATTCTAAGCTGTCAATAAAAACGTCATAATAAGGACTCCAAATCTGTGAAGCATATTGAAGATGCAGACGAACACCACCGCTTAACGAACCCCAACATAGAATTAGCTTTATTAACAATGTTGTTAATGTGCTCCGTAAAATCTAGATTCGGTGTAAAAAGAACCCCTAGGTCCCTTACTTTAAAAACACGAGAAAGAATCTGCTGAGATATATAATACTCATGAGTCGAAGATGCTCGTTTCTTTGAGAATGTCATTGTCTGACATTTCGACGGGTTTAGATTTAAACTGTTCTTATTACACCATACAGAAAACCTATTTCTTCTGCAAAATGATATTTGCAGAAGAATGCGATCATTATTAGATGTAACTTTCTTAAAGATCTTCATGTCATCTGCAAAAATAAGAATTTCACTATCACGAACACATAACGGTGCATCATTTATTGATAAGATAAAGAGAAGAGGTCCTAAATGACTACCCTGTGGAACACCAGATTTAGCAGTAAGAGTTTTCGAAAACATGTCTCGGAATTTAACTTGATAAGTTCTATCCTCAAGGTAAGAAGAAATCCATGAAACCAGCCCAGAGGGAAAGCCTAATAACTGTAGTTTCAACTTGATAATTGAGTGAGACAGTTGATCAAAAGCTTTTGAAAAATCAGTGAATACACAATCAGTTAACAATCCATGTTCTAAACTGTTCAGACAATTATGCGTAAAGGCAAGAAGGTTTGTGATAGTTGATCTCCTTTGCATAAAGCCATGTTGCTCACTGCATATGATGTTTTTACAGTAAAAGGATAAACTGTCACACACTATTTGTTCAAACAGTTTAGGGATACAAGAAAGTTTAGAAATAGGCCTATAATTAACAATATGCGATTTATTCTTCTAAAAGACAGGCGTGATGTAAGCATCTTCCAGGCACAAGGGAATTTTCCAAGTCGCAAAGGTAGTTGAAATATATTACTAAGAGGTTTAGCTAAAACTGCTGTGCATTTTTTCAATAATATGGGAGGAATACCGTCAGGACCAGAAGAATAGTCTTCTTTCAGAAGGGACAAAAGTCTAAGGACTTCATCAATCCCAATCGGGACATTATTAAACGTGACTTGTTTGCTATTTTTCAAATAGTTGAAAAAATCAATGTCAACATCAACGGGAGTATCTATGAAAGATTGGCTGAAATTCTTGGCAATGCATCGCAGATCTCAGAAGCAGAGCTCAGAATTAGGTTATTGAAAGTGAGATTGGCTGGGTAAACATAACATTTTCTTTACGAAATTCCAAAAAAGCTAAGGGTCTTGTTTCAAGGAATCACCCACAGTAACAATATAATCATTATAAAGATCATAATATGACAATCTTTTAAACTCTTCGACAATTGATATATAAACCACTTGGTTCTCTAAGGACATAGATCTAATATAATTTTTCCACGCCCTGTTTCTCTTATTACGGAGGCTTTTTAACTCTTTTGTGTACCAAGGATGACAAGAGGTGTTGGTTTGACTGATTTTTTTCTTAGGTACACTTTCGTTTATACATCTCATGAGTACAGAATAGAAACTAGAGACAGTTTCGTCAATGCTATTGGAAAATGGTAAGTTTTCAATGCCATAATTTAATAGACTGTCCAAAAGCTGTTGAAAATTGGCCCTACGAAAGTCGTATTTATATGAGCAGTAATGGGGATTATTATTTTCTAGTAAGTGACCACACAAGTCAAAAATAATATCTAAAGGAGGGTGATAACTATCAATATTATATATTGCAGAAGCCGATTCAACCACCACTGTACAGGTCGCATTAGATGAGAAAACCAAGTCAAGTGACCGATTCAATAAATTTTGAATAGAGCTTACTTGTTGTAAATCCGCTGAGATTATATTATCTAACATATGGAGCTCCATTTGAAAAGAACTTGGGGAAGCTTCTGAATGGGAATGATTCTCAGAAGGAACCCAGTTATTGTAAGGAAGATTAAAATCACCCAACAAGATTATCTCACTCTCAATGCCTGAACAGCTAATGATAGTCAAGAACTGAAGATAGTTCAGTGAAGACAGAACTCGGACTTTTAGGTAATAAACGTATAATAAAAACATCCTTTGTTTGTACATTTACATTTGAGAAGGAAAGGAATATAAACTTGGGACGAGTACAAGCTATTACGAAGGACCCCACCACCAACTGAATTCAATTCATTTTCATGACGATCTTTTCGATAAACTATGAAATCTTTGTCAACAAGTTCAGCGTCCAATATTGAGGCTTTAAGCAACGTTTCGGTAAATGCAAAAAGATCATAAGAAAATGTTTGAGAATTTTTAAAAACTGTAGTAGTCTTACTACGAAGTCCTCTTACGTTCTGGTAATAGAAGGAGTACCTGATAAGTTTTTTGGACCAAAAGAGTTGCGAACCAATTTCTTCCTCCCTGAGGCGATGAATTCTTTAACAAGGGTATGAGGCGGCTAAGGACAATTTATAATCGAATAGAATCGGTCGCTTGAGACTGTAATCTTAAATGATGAAACGAAGCTATTAGCTATAGCCTTATGCTCAAAAAGATGGGTTCATTAATTCATCAGACTCAATCCCAGGAAGTAACCGAAAAAAAAATATTGACTTAGGCTTGGGTATTGACAAAAGGGTTTTTAATAGGCTCACAGTTCACAAAAATATAGTCGGATGGAGGATACCTAGTACATTAGATGATCGAGCAAAAAACTGTTTTGTTTTTTCGTTGGCACATGGATGATTGGCGCTTGAGAGGGATGAGAAGGGAAAAGGATATATTTTATTTAGTGGGGTGTTGGTTGTTGGATGTAAATATAGTGGAAAAATTGGGTAAGGTGCTCATATGTGACTACAAATAGGAGAGATCATGCGATCACATATTTTTGTGAGGGTGTGGGCCTGGTAGGGGTGTGTTGACAACAGGCATTCAAAATTCCCATTAGTTCGACTCTTTTCTTGCGACATATAGAATATATGGCTACCTAAAAACAGTTAAGATTTTGATCAAATATGACATTACGATGATAAGAAGTCGATTAAAGTGGGTCTGGCGATTCCGTCCATCTGTCTGTCTGTAAACGCACCTACAGCCTTAACCACTCGTCCGATCAGCATTCGTATGTATTGCCGAAATAATGTTCTTTAACTTTTTTTTTCAAAAATCGATATATATATTAAAAATCGAAATTGAAATATAAAGTATATATTAACATGTCCTTGAATACTTCATAACCAGATTAATTTAAGAACATTTTTGAATAATTTTATACATAAAACTGTAATTCAGAAAAGAAATCGGAAAGTCAACAGTTTCTTACGAAATTTTATGGAATTAATTTTTTCCAGATTGAATGTTATTTTGAGGCACATATTTCAATAAACATCTTTATGCATGAATTATTTTTAATCACATGCTTCAACTTTTAAATATTTTTTGTGAGTTCAGTTTTGGAATACAGGAGCAAGTTCGTACGACCCAGTCATGCACATTTTTTTATTCAAATTATGTAAGCATCGTGTTGCACCACTCTACAAGCAGGGTGCTTTAAGTGGATGGCTCGTGGGAAGTACCTATTTCACACACGCATAAAGATATAGATTTTGGTCCGGTGCATTGTCGGTAGAGTGCAGAGATGACTTTTTGAGTTTGAAAATTTTATGATTACTGTGGCTATTTTAATAATAAACAAAAACCATGTCTTGATTTACTTATAGTGTTTTTTAACACCTGACGTTTAATAATCGTATTCAAAGTTGTGTCTTAAAAATAAGACAACGAATGTGCTTTATGCGGAAATGACAATCATAGTTTCAAGAGTTTTGTGTTATGGAGCTGTCACCTTTGTGGTTATGACAGTTTTGAAAGAAAAATGTTACAGATGGATTGGTATTGGAATTTTGAGAGTGTCAAACCAAATACCTATGAAAATATAAGTTATCGCAATAAACGTTAACAAACTAACACGTGCTACTTTTCCCACGTTTTGAACTTCATCTCAGACGAGATTCTAAGAATTGCATGAACAATATCTTTATTTCAATTTTCATTCCCACGTTTGTGTTTCCAAGAAAAGCGACATCTCAACATTTATCACCACCTGCATCTCATCGCGCACAATTCAATGACGCAACGAGATGTTATAAAAACCAATGTAATGTAATTATTCTCTGAGTTCTGTTTTTGACGTTTATCCATTAGCTTCTTTTGATTTATTAGTTGTCCACATAGTAGACCGAAAATATAAAGCTATGTTTTTTTTGTTTTTATTTTAATTCGTTTATAATTACAAGCTTAACTTATATACATCAGGTCTGGGTAAAAACTAGGAGTTCTTTTTCCCTAAAAAAAAAAAACAATAACACATGACAGCCCTGTCATTATAAAATCAAGAAACCTTATCCCCAGGGGTTTGATTGAATCCAGCACTTTTTTTTCGAATTCCAACTCAACCATTTAGTATCGATTTCAGCTCTGAGGTTTAAGCTGAAAAGGCTTCAATGGTTAATGACAGAGCAAGTTGCAAGTACACGCCATATCGCTATTGTCATCGTCATCATCATCATATCGTAGCCACAGTTGTCGGCTGGGAGAGACAATGCGTTGTTAATTGGATTTGCAGCACCATTGTTTGTTCCGCGATTGAACCCCCAGCAGTGAGAATCAGAGCTTGTCAAGTTTTTATTGATTCCAATTCAATAATAAAAAAAAATAATAATAATAAACAAAAGCGAACAAAATTATAGAAATAAAAACGTGTCACGATGAAATTTGTGTCAATTTGTTCGCAGTTATCGCAATAAGGAAAGACAATTAAAAAGAATAAATAAATAAAACAAAATTAATGCAAAGAAAAACAATAACGCCTAATTTCTTGACAAAATTCTAGCCCATTACCTACTACCGCTTCCCTACTAAAATACTTTAAGTACGACTTTCGCACCAATAAGTAGTGTATTAGCATATACCAATACATTCATTGCCGGATTCGTCCATTGATAGCCGGGTTCGCCCGTTGATAGCCAGGTTCGCCTGTTGATTGCCGGATTTGTCCGTTGATAGCCGGGTTCGCCCGTTGATAGCCAGGTTCGCCTGTTGATTGCCGGATTCGTCCGTGATAGACGAATGATAGCCGTGCTCACGTGAATAGTGCTCAAGACGTTTTTAATTTTAAACAGGCATCTTTATTTATTTCTATACAGATTGCTCAAAAACCTTTAGAAGCCGAGGGCGGGAAAGAGCACTATAGAATGCTTTATTTAATGTAGATGTTTACACTAAACCGCAACTACAATCGCTTATTTAGATACTATAAACTAAACTGCTTATCAATTTGATGTTCGATGGGTAGACACGTGCATTCAAGAAGACACAAGCGTCCACGGAAACCTCTGTCTAATAACTCTTACTCTCCACCTCCCCGTGGTGAACATCGGGTGCCTAGTGCCTTCAACCGAAGATTGGGTTCCAACCCCAGTGGGAAGTTGTTGGCTGCAGCAAAGAGAGAGAGGGGGAGGAAGTATACATCCACTAAGGCATGCGTAGGGGTGACTGCCCGGCCACATAAAGAAACTATAGTTCCGAACCACTAACAAGCCTCGGATACGGACGTAATTAATCATGATGACCCACGCAAACGATTTAAGGACAACAAATTTCAGTTTTGCACTTGGAATGTAAGGTCCCTTAACAAACCACGTGCAGCCGAATAATTAGCGGAACCCTTGACAGCTAAAAAGCAGATATAACTACCATCCAAGAAATGCGATGGGATGGTCCGGACCTACGAAATATGAACAACTTCGATATTTACTACGGCGACTGCTACTGGTAACAAAATCAGCGTCTATTTCGATGTAGTTGGGACTCGATTCAGGAAGAAGGTCTTGAATTTCAACTCAGTGAATGAGCGCATCATGACAATCCGCATCAAGGATAAATTCACCAACATCAGCCTCATCTACGCTCACGCCACAACTGAGGAAAAGGATGAAGACACCAAAGACAGGTTCTACGATCTCCTCAACAAGACCTGTGAGCAATGATCTAGCTATGACATTAAAATCGTCCTTGGAGATTTTAGTGCTAAGCTGCGTAGGGAAGAAATCTTTGGTGGAATAATCAGACGACATAGCCTACACGACACACTATAAAAAGTAGAAACAAACCTCCAGGGACCATCATGGGAACATCGTAGTAGAACCGCAGTCAGTTCTGATGTGCGTAGTGCGTATGACAGCGTCTATAAAGACCAACTATATAGAGCAATGTCTAGTTTTGGCATCCCAGAAAAACTCATCCGTCTGTGTAAGACGACAATGGAAAATTCACGCTGTTCCATCATGGTCATGCGATTTCTTCAACATCATTCTTGAAAATGCTGTGCAAAGCTCCAATGTCAACACCAGGGGAACAATCTTTCAAAAGTCCGTCCAGCTACTAGGATACGCAGACGACATTGAAATAAATGGAAGAATACAGCGTGATGTCAGTGGAGCGTTTGTGAGCCTTGAGACGGAGGCCAGGAAGATGGGTTTAGCGGTTAACGAAGCCAAGACCAAGTTAATGCTGTCGTCAAGAAAGGAGTACTAACATCGACGTCTGCAAACGTCAACATAGAAAGATTTAACTTCGAGGTAGTTAAGGACTTTGTCTACCTCTGATCCGCTATCAACTCAGACAACAACACCAGCGCTGAAATCAAACGAAGAATCACTCTTGCCAATCGCTGCTTCTTTGGACTTAGAACTTAGAAGGCAATTGAGAAGTAAAGTCCTCTCCCGAGCAACTTAAGTGACACTCTTCAAAATCCTCATCATCCCGGTCCTCATGTATGGTGCAGAGACAAGGACTATGACAACATCTGATGAAAACACTTTGGGCTGCTTTGAGGGAAACATTTTTCGAATGATTTTTGGTCCTGTCTGCATTAACGGAGAATGGAGACGGAGATTCAACCAAGATCTGTACGAGCTGTACAGCGAGACTGACCTAGCCAGAAAAGTTAAGGTCCAACGACTTAGATGGTTGGGTCATGTTGAGCGACTGGAAAATAACGCTTCGGCTCGTAGAGTCTTCGAATCCAACCCGGAAGGACGTTGCAGAAGAGGAAGACCGCAACTCCGGTGGAGCACACAGGTGGTAGAGGACCTGAACCAACTTGGCGTCCGAAACTGGAGAACGCTAGCCAGGGGCCGTGCTGGCTGGAGAAGTTTGTTTGGTGAGGCCCTGGTCCGACCTGGACTGTAGCGCAACCATAAGTAAGCAAGTAAGTAATTAAGTAAGTATACGAGTGCATTCATGGTTTTCTGGACAAGAGCGTACCCTTTGGATTGAAAACATTAGGAAAAATGAGACTTGTTGCATTGTCGTAGGACCATTGTGATATATTTTGCAGCAGCAGTACTCAATTTAAAAGCTATAGTGGTTGTTATGTTTAAAACCACAGAAGATCATGGTTTTCATTTTGGCAACCTTTGTTTTCAGGTAGACAACAACGATTTTCATTTTTCCAATCACTATTTTCAATCTAATAATCGTAGTTTTCATTAGAATTACCGTGATAGTGTCCGTGGCTTATTGCTAAGATGTGTTGGCTACTAAGCAGAACGTCGGTTGTAGGTTCGAGTCCTATTCGTGCCCAAAGTTTTTATTTCATCTTTCACGGGCACTGCATCTTGCAAAGAACTGACAAAACTTCCAAGAGTATCAATCTGTCATGAGAAAGTGTTTTTCAACTTTGCCGTTCGGAATTGGTTTTAAATTGTTGGTCAATGCTCAATTCTTCACACGCACCCAGAGAATTGCTGATAAGAGTAAGCCACCTAGGCCTCGGCTCTCTAAGGGCTGTCGCGCCACTCTATTTATATTTTTTTTTTTTTACCGTGGTTTTCAATTTGATAACTTGGGTTTTCAAGATGACTACTACCATGTTAAATGAGACTACCGTAGTTTTCAATATGAAGACTATAGTTCTCCTTTTGTTAACGCAAATCATCAATGTGACAGCCCGTGTTTTCGAATCATCAATTTTTTGATGACGTCATTAAATTGAAAATCTAAAATCGTCATATTGACAACGTCGGTCATTGTTGTAAATTGACAGCAAAATATTCAATTAAAAGCACAAAATTATCAATATGACTACGGTCTTTTTTCATTGTCGAGCAACTAAGGTGAAACTATACATCACTCTCATCATCCCAGTAGTGTTTTATGGACCTTCACAAAATCTTGAATGTGCCTTAAGATGTTTCGACATGGTCCTAGCCAGAAGGGTAAAGGTCCAAAGACTCAGATGGCTCGGTCATTTAGACCGGATGGACACGGAAAGCCTTCGACACTATTCCCGAGGGGCGTAGAATCAGAGGAAGACCGCAACTCAGGTTGCACACACACGTGGAAGAGGACCTCAATCAACTTGGAGTGCAAAACTGAAGACAACTAGCTAGGGACTGAGCTGGCTGGTCGAGACTGTAGATTGAGGCCCAAGTCCACACCGGACTAAAGCGCCACCTTAAGTAAGTAAGTAAGTAAGTAAGTAAGTAAAAAAGAAATATTGTAAGAGAATTTCAAAGAGTGACTTTTCGTGTACCCCAAAATGATTTCAAGCTTCTTTGATAGCAACATTACTCCCAGCATAATCTAATCAAGAATTCAATTTAAAATTAACTGACCAACTAAAAGCCACAACTGTTCCTTCTAACCTTCTTGAATAATTTGACTATAAACTTCCTCGACCGGAAACTGCTTTACTGACTCAATTTGAAAAAACTCTTACAAACATAATGCTCTTTAGTGATTAAGTTCGGTTACGCCACAATATTCAACAAACTATTTATTTCAAAGTGAAAATACTCCTTCAACTTTGGAAGAATTTTCTCAATACATGTGTACCTATATACATACATACATGTAGGCTTATTAATACAGACAATGCGGGCCAGGGAAAACGAAGTCCATCAAGAGACCGGACCCATATCACTATAAGCCTAGCAAATATTCCATTGCCAACACAGACTGCAGACACACACAAAGCTTGTTAAATTTCTATTTTGCTATTTCACTATTGATATTAAGTTCTTCGTTTTGTTATTTTAAGAAGGTTTACTCACAGCCTCTTAGATAGATCATATATCTACAGATCCTTGACCATCGTTATCCAAAGTGATTTATTGTATAGTTATCCTGTAGACCTTTTTGACCACTATTCTAAGCAAAGCCTATTCCGATTCCCCCTATCTTCCCTACTTATAGGCAAATATTACAATGAGGATGAAGAAAGAAATTATATTTGCTTTCAAATTTTCTTCTTCAAGTTGCCAGGTATTGAATACTTGAATAGTTGAAATTACCTTTGGAAAAGCTTTTTGTAGTAGTTAACCCATTATGGAATTTGTCCCTAAAATACAATCAATTTGTCTTTTCTGCACGTTGGTTGTCGACAACGACATCGTCATTGACGTCGGTCATCGTCATGTTGGTGGTGGTGCTGTTGTGATAAAAGGATGATTTCGCAAAACTTTCAACATTTTATTTTATGTGACCCTTTCACAAAAAAGAAAAAAAAATGTGTGGATACAATGTGTCAGT
>CAKKXW010000123.1:0-12274 GCA_920937365.1 Sphaerophoria rueppellii | reverse complement strand
AACACGCAACCCCACTGAAGGGCTGGTGCATCTTTTTTAAAATCAACGCAATCATCAACTTTGCCTGCCTATTTGACTACTGCTGGGTTCGTTTACATTTTTCCTGTTGCTAAAAGCCTATGCGTGCACCTTACAATCCAGGGAATTATCTGGCGCACGACGGCTTGTCAATCGACTCTGGGAGTTGACGATGTTTCGTTTTGAAGCTCAAGACTTTTTGCCTGAGTCTGCTTCCCACGACGAATCCGCATCCAAATAGTCGCTGTTGTTGCTCTCGGTAACAATTACCATAGTAGATGTCGCAGTTTTACATCCTCCTTTTTGGTCCATCCCATCGCATTTCCTGGATAGCGGTAATATCTGCTTTGTAGCAGTTGAGGGTCTCAGCTAACTGTTCGGCAGCACGCGGTCTATTAAGGGACCTAACATTCCACGTGCGTATCCGAAAATCGTTGTCCTTTTTACATTTGCTTGGGTCGTCATCAGTTTATCCGTCCGTTTCAACTACTAACGCAACTAAAATTTTTTCTACGTGGTCGGGAAGTCACCCCAACGCACAACCCCCAACCTGGAGTACCAGGCACTTGATGTGACTCCAAGTGCAAGAGCCGGAAAAACCGCTCCTGGCCTGGGCTTCAAATAAGTCGAAGTAGCCCGTAAAGGTGTTCACCAAGTAGTTCGGCCTAACTGGAACTGGAGACGCCACCGTTGATTCCAAAGAAGAAATTAATTCGCTGCCGTCCCTCGGTGGGAGTGCCTTGGTGGGAACACTCCTTCGTTGTGGGGTAATTGGTAGTAACAGCCTACTCCGCTTCGACCTGTCTACCATGGGAGGCCGTTCTGCGAAATCAAGTTTCGTGATCGCATAGCTCTAAGCTTCATAGTAGTAGTTACCGTAAGCCGCTCCGCCACGTCAAGGCTTACCCCGTGGAAGGTGATTTTAATCTACCCAACTTAATCTGGGCTGCATCTGACGACGATTTGTACTTCATCCCTTTGAACATTAACTCAGACATTGAAGTGCTTTTATGTGACTGTGTAACTGATTGTGGACTTTTTCAAATAAATGGAGTACCAAATCACATGGGAAGGAATCTTGACCAAATATTTTCTTCAGAAGCTCATAATTGTGTTGTTTCGGAATGCCCCCACCTTCTTTCAACTCTTGATCGTTTTCATCCCCCATTAACAATCTTTTTTTCATATGAAAATATCATCACCCAAGAAGAATGTTATCTGTTATCTTATCATAACTTTCGCAGAGCTAATTTCTCCAAATTGAATGATCTTCTAAGCCAAATCGAACATTTATATAGCTATTCGAAGATTTTATTCACTACTTTCCTGGTGCATCGTTGAATCCGTCCCCCTCTACCGTAGTAAAAAATTCACATCTTCCCCACCGTGGTACAATAAAGAATTGTGATAATTACGAAATAGACGTAACAAACTATGGAAAATCTACTTAACGTCGAAACCGTCTCCGATCATTCCAATTACGTAGATGCATATAATAGCTTCTCTGAGTTAAACGAAATTCTATATAATCTTTACATTGTTAAAGCAGAAAATGATCTTTTATCCAACCCAAAATGTTTTTATAATTTCATTAACATTAAAAGAAAATCTGACGGACTTCCTTCGAGCTTTAGTTTCTCCAACTCCACATCTTCTGATCCAACAACTATATCCAACTTCTTTGCTTCCTACTTTTCTCAATCATATAGCAAAAGTCCCCAAATACCCAATGACTGTTACTTTAATTATTTAACTGATTGTCCACAAACATCGATGGCTTCAGTCAAATAACAAAGGATCTAGTGATTGACAAAATTAATAAACTTAAGGATAACTTTACTCCAGGCCCCGATGGCATTCCATCAATTCTTCTAAAAAAATGTGTTCATGTCTTATCCGAACCACTCACTGAAATTTTCATTCTCTCCCTCTCGAAGTGTGTTTTTCCCGACTTTTGGAAAGAATCTTTTATTTTTCTTATTCATAAAAAAGGGTCCAAGAATCTTATCGAAAGCTATCGACCGATTGCTAAACTATCTAGTATCCCAAAACTTTTTGAAAGTCTGATATATGACTCGGTCTATTTTTACAGTAAGCCAATTTTCTCATCTGCTCAACACGGCTTTCTGAAAGGTAGATCAACAACTACAAACCTAATTGAATTCGTCTTCCAAACATTAAAGCCTTTGGAGAAAGGACTTGAAGTCGATACGATCTACACCGATTTCACCAAAGCCTTTGATAAGGTCTCCCATAGTATCATTTGCCTCAAATTTGAAGCCCTCGGCTTTCCACCAACTTTTACTCGCTGGTTGAGATCATACTTGGAGAACCGCATCTACAGAGTTCTTTTTTGGTGCTCAATCTCAAAACCTATATTTGCCAATTCCGGTGTTCCGGAAGGAAGTCATCTTGGTTCTCTTATCTTTGTCCTTACTGTAAATGACGTAAGCGTTATCTTAAAAGACTCTTCTCTCTCAATGTTCGCAGATGATATGAAAATATCCAAGATAATTTGTTCTCCTACCGACTCTATTCAACTACAAAATGACCCTAATCGATTTTACATCTGGTGTGAAGTGTGAACATAATTTTCTGGAGTTAAATATAAGTAAATGCAAAAATATTACTTTCTCCAGAAATAATAATAATAATAAATAATAAAAATATTACTTTCTCCAGAAAACGCTCTCCTACAAGACTCTATTTTTTCCTGAATCAAGCCATTCAAAAAATTGATTCCATGTGCGATCTTGGTATTATCTGCGATAGAGAACTCAACTTTAGTGCTCACCTTGACCACATTGTTAATAAAGCTAATCGATCTCTAGGCTTTATTAAACGTTGGTCTAAGGAATTTGACAACCCCTACGTTACCAAGTCTCTTTAAATAACTTTTGTAAGACCAACTCTAGAATACGCTTCCCAAGTATGGTCACCCTTTTATGATTACCATTCTCAAGGAATTGAAAATGTTTAAAGAAGATTTATTCGTTTTGCCTTACGCGGAGTCCGATAGGAAGATAGTCGTAATTTACCCCTGTCAATGGCGTGGCAAAAGTTCGTCCGAATAAATTTTGAATTCAATATGATTTTCTTAATCAAGTTTATTCCTGTTAATTTACAAACGTTAGTTTAAATCAGAAATACAAAATGGAGACTTACAATTTTGGTTAATTTATAAAGGCGGCAGTGGATCGAACTTGCTCTTCCTCTGTTGCTTGTTCATCACAAAATGAAAATAAAATGGTTCTTCAAGAACTTAAGCGAGGTGACAGATGAGAGCATCCAGCACTTCTTTGTGCAAATAATATTTGAATGAACGCGTTCAATATTACTAAAGATCTGTTCGTTTCGCGAATTCGATCCACTCCACCGTCTAACCTTAAGAATAATTTATAACACCCCACCCCCCGTGAGGCGCGCTGTACCATCAGAAGCTTCACCAACAAAAACGTCCAGTTTAGCTAACTTAACCGCTGGTCGACGGAACTGTCCTGTAGATGTCTTCACATCAGCTGATCGAGCTTGTCCATCTGGCCCCAGGAAAACTTTTGTTACTCTTCCCCGTCTCCACTCAGAGCTTGGGCCATCGGAATCGCATATAAGAACCAAGTCATCAACTTCTAAAGGTGGAGCCTGCTGGAACCATTTGCATCTTCTCGTGAGCATCGGCAGATATTCACGAACCCATCTGTTCCAAAATCGGTCCTTTATTTGTTGACTAACTCGCCACTGTTTTTGAAGACAAAGTGCCTTTGGATCCAATAACCCTGGAATTTGGGTGGAGTTTGGACAGCCAAGCAAGAAATGATTCGGAGTAAGAGGATCTTCATCATCCGTTGACACAGGGAGATGCGTGAGGGACGGCTATTCACAATGTTTTCCGCTTCGATCAGTGCACTATAAAGGGTTTCAGGTTAAGGAGTTAAGTAAGTACGACAAAATTCGTTTCACCGATTGCACGAGTCTTTCCCAGCATCCTCCAGCATGCGGGTTTAATTGGCAGTTGAAAAGTTACTCTATATTTCTTGAGGAAAGCTCAGCTTTAATTGCCTCACTGTCGAAAATCTTCGCGTTCAATAGCTCGTTTCTTACACCAAGAAAATTTGTGCCATTATCGCTTCTTATGTGCTTTGGAACCCCGCGTCGGTTCACGAAATTGCGGATGCATAAAATACAAGCATCTGTTGACAGGTTTGCAGCAATTTCTAAGTGGATTGCTCACACAGTCATGCACGTGAATAGAGCTATCCATCTTTTCTCTTGCCGTCTCCCAATAGTAACGTTGACTGGGCAAAAATAGTCTAAGCGTGTGTATGTGAACGGCCTTACGAAAGGAGTGAGACGATCTTCGAGTAACTGGCCCATCAGTGGTGTCAGCGGAATAGCGGATCTATATTTACATATAAGGCAACTCGCTTTTGCACTTTGCACAGCTGATCGCAGATTCGGTATCCAAAACCTCTGTCGAATTTCGTTCACAATAGTGTTGTTATTTTGATGATGGAAGCTACGATGATAATGCGCTACTAGTAATACTGTAAGTTGGTATTGTTTTGGCAAGATGATTGGGCGTCTGGCGGCATATGGTATGGTAGGAGCAGCATCAATGCGTCCGTTAACACACAGGAGACCATCATCGTCTATAAAGGGTGTTGGTTTATAGAGGCTACTTGTTTTGGAAACATTTTGCGTGCGGCTGAGTGTAATAATATCGTCTGAATATGTATCGGATTGCGCAGCAGACAGCAACACTCTTTCAGCGTTTTCTATTTCTGAAGCCGAATGTTCTCCTTTCGATTCTGACTTCCTTTGACATGCTTTGATGAAACGTATGACCCAAGCTGCTGTTCTAAGCAGTTTGGAATACTTCGAAAATCTGGATAAATCAAAAAGTTGTGTACTTACAGTTCGATCAAGGAATATAAACTTCATTTCGTCCTGACAAACGTAATTTTCAATGTCATTAGGTCGTTTGGGCCAAAGATCTTCAGGTAACGCGAGAAATGTCGAGCCCCTCAGCCATTTGCTTTCAGAGTTGTAATTCGGTGGATGTCTGGATCGCGTTGCTTCGTCTGCTGGATTAAGTTTGGACGGTATCCAGCACCATTGATTGACTTTACTGCTTTCAAGAATTTCGGCGACACGGAAGTCCACGAACTGTTTTGGTGACGGGATTCTGATTTAAGCCAATTCAGAACAGTCTTTGTGTCACTCCAGAATATTTTATCAGCTAATGACAAACCATGATGTTCAACAATCGAGTTACAAAGTCTGATACCCATTACAGCGGCTGACAGCTCGAGTCTCGGAATAGAGATGAGTTTCTTGGGAGCGCACCTTGTTTTCCCAGTAATGAAAGAAACAGATACCTGATCTCCAACTTCAATCCTTAGGTAGGTAACGGCACGAAACGCCACTTTACTGGCATCGACGTAAGTGTGAAGAACAATTTTGTCAGCTGAAGACAGATAGATATTGTAACACATTGGTATACGACATTGATTTAATTTCGGAAGTTCTTCTTTCCAAAGCAACCATTTCTTAAAGATCTCATCTGGAATTGGCTCGTCCCATTCGACGCCGTACTTCCATATGGATTGTAACAACAATTTAACATGAATGACGAAGTTGGCAATCATACCAAACGGGTCGAATATTGACATGGCAATGCTTAAAAACTCCCTCTTTGTTGGACATCTGTTAGCAACGATTACATCTTGGCTTACTCGAAAAAACTTGAGCTTAAATACAAAGACATCATCACTGGGATCCCAGCACATCCCAAGCACCTTTTCTGTTGCTGCTTCGACGTTCATGTCTATCAAATTTTTTGTCTCATTCTCCTCTCTAATGGCGCATATTCCTAGCAACACCTCTCTGGAATTTGATGCAAAATTCCTTAATTCGAAACCACCACGTATTTGGATTGAAATCACGGCTCTTGTAACCTCAATCGCTTCAGCCGTATTTTCAAAACTGTCAACGTAGTCGTCGACGTAATTATGATCTATTATGGACTTAACAGCGCGTGGGTGGACTTTATTGAATCTTATGGCATTGTTATTCTTCACATAGTGCGCCGAACATGGCGAACAACTGGCACCAAAAGTCATTGATTCCATGACGTATACGCTGACGGTTTTATTTTCTCGCCAAAGAAAACGTTGTGAGTTCTGGTCCTCAGGACGGATCATCACCTGATGGAACATTTCTCTTACGTCCCCAGCAATTGCGACGGGACGTAAACGAAAATTGTATAAAATTGACGTCAGTGGCTTGAGGTCATCGGGTCCCTTTATCAAGAAGGAATTTAACGAGGTATCTTTTACCTTCGCGGCAGCATCGAATACTTAACGTATTTTTCCCGGTTTGTTAAGATTTCTTACACCAAAGTGAGGGAAATACCAGGTTTTCGGTGTTGTTACATCTCGGCATCTGTTAACTTTCTAGCATACCCTTTCTCTAAGTATCTAGCGATGATATCTCTGTATGTGACGGCGAATTCTGGTTCACTTTGAAATTTATTTTCCAAACTCCAAAGTCTTCGTTTCGCCATTTCATAGCTCGATGGCATATCAAAGGTATCATCTTTCCAGAGAAGACCTGTCTGGTAACGGTTGTTTATTCGAACTGTAGTATTTGATAACATTTGAAGAGCTCTTTCTTCGGTTGGAGAGACTAATGGCTTTGTCGGTTTCTTCACCCCAAACGATTCCAATCTGAAGTAATCATCGACGAGCTTATTCAAATCAGCAACCTCTTGTTCTTCTTTATGATTCAGGAGAACAACGTTGGCGTGAATGGGATTCACTTTTGATGTTCTTCCATACACAGTCCATCCAAGCTTGGTTTCGGCAGCAATAGGTCCAATATCATCGTCTTTTATTATTTGTATTGGTGTTCCGAGATGACAATTGTCAAGTCCGATAAGGATCATAGGTTTAACATTCTCGTATAAGGCCAGTGCTACGTCGCCTAAGTGTCGATAGACTGGCTGTAAATCTTTCATTGACAAAGATTGAGTCGGAAGATCCAAATCGCTGAGCGCCCGTACGCCTTCCATCAAGTACTCCTCAGCGTTCTCCTTGTCGGCGCTTATTCGAAGGTTCACAACACATAAATTCTCGAAAACCGACTCTTTACAAAACCATTTCAACTTTAGCTTCGTGGAGCGGCTACTCAGGTGAAGCTCTTTGGCCAATTCTGCACACATGATCGTAACCGATGACCCTTCGTCAAGCAGAGCGTAAGTCCTCACGATAGTGTCACTCGCACCATACAGCCTGACTGGAAGTATACGAAAGAGGATTTTCAAATTATCTTCTGAATCACAGTTGAGCAATGACTTGGTGACTGCTTCATCTTGTTTGGGATTTTCTACCGAATACTCAACGTCATGAAGCGACGAGTGATGTGCCTTGGAACAGCTGTCAATGATGTTTCTCTCCTTTACAATAGCGACAGTTTTCATTTATGATACCAGGTTGTGCGACATGCAGTACGTTTTTTGGTCTTGACTTCGTGTCAAACGGTGGCGGCAAGTAATTTGGAGTGACAAGACACACCAATCTCGCTACTGACGTCAACCATTCATCAAAATGCTTGACTGTTGCATATGGTTGTATGTACATACTTCACTGCGCCCATTCCAATCGTTAACTCATTGGCAATTTGTTGGTTAGTTCGTCGATTAGAGTTGGATTAGCCATGTGTTGATGTAACCCGCTTGCTTCGAGGAATGTAGAGAGATTTGGCACCTTTGATGCGAATGGAATCAGGTTTTCCAAATTTCCTTCTGAAATTGGTGCAATTTCGCGAACCTTCATCAGTTGACTTCCCGACAAAATTTCTGGGCGACCGTAGAGGAACTCCAACGTTGCCATAACTCGATCTACATTATCGGGGTGAATCAACAATGACTCGACGGCTTCCTTAGCGTCACCCTTGATGTATCTCTGCAGACGGAAATTATTTTCCACTTTGGTGTAATTGAACATTGTCGTAGACTCGTGGTAGTGCAAAACATCGGCCATTCTTCTGGTCGACCACTGAAGTCTGGCAAATTTTGCAAATTTCTACTGTTCCCGAAATGGTTTAGTTGTCCGATGTTTCATTTTCATTTCATTTATTTCCTTAATAAGATTTTACATTGAACTTCGAGATAAATCTCATAAAAAAGTTCCAAAATTTGGATTACATTTGAAAATGGTTCTTACAAATGATGAAATTATAAGTAGAATTGCTACATACATTGATTTTTTGACAAAGTTGTAGAGAAACCTAACAGTTAAAAATGTTTAACAATAGAAATACAGAATGAATTACAATTTACAATTTATGCAAGCTTGAAAGTAAAAGATAAACATAAAAGAAAAAAGAAATAGTTCAATTTATTGAAATTTATATAATCATTAGGTTCTTCCCGAGATGTGTCTTAGCAGCTCCTCCCGAAACCCCCGTGATGGTATGGTTCTTTGCAGTTGATGTGGAAGGTTATTCCACAACTTAATTGCATTAACAAAATAGGATTGTTCTCCTACGGTATGTGTAAAACGCGGTATCACTAATTTAAGTCCTCTAGGCGATTGTAGAAAATTAAGATGTTCATGTAAATACGCGGGACAACTATGATGTATTATGTCATGAAGTTTCAGAACCGACTTATACTTGTAAAAATCATCTAAGTTCATTCCCATGAGTGTATTTTTAAAACGCGAAACACTCTTGGTATATTATGAATATATCGTAGACAGTCATTGAATGCAACATTAATTTTATGCTTACATTCATAATCTAAACAAGGGTATACCAGACAATTGTAGGAAAAGAAAGGCATTAGCAAAGATTTTACTAGATGTGATTTCATTTTCGGCAACAATAAGCTTGATGATGTTCTTAACGCTCGTAATCCAGCGTAGGATTTTCTAATTGTATCCGAAGTAGCATCACAACAACTCATTTTCCTATTTATAGTGAATCCTAGATACTTAACTTGTTCAACATATGGCAAGGTAATTCCGTTTAAATCGAGCTTGGGGACGTCATTTAAGGATATATTTCGCCTTGTACAAACTATACCAAGTGATTTAGTTGGATTTAACAGAATTTTGTTCAACTCAGCCCACATATGGATATAAGCCAAGTCTTCATTAATTCTTGCGATGCAATCTTCCAAAAGACCAGGTTTTCTTGAAAAGTATAGTGCCACATCATCTGCATTTAAATGTATTTGGCTATTTTCAATAACATCTGGCAGATCATTAATGTAGACACTAAACAAGATTGGTCCCAAAACGGAACCTTGAGGAACACCTTTATTGATAATATTGATAAGATAAGGACTAGAGATTCCGTTATCGGCTTGAACTATTATTAAACGGTTTGTTAGATAATTATGGATTAGTTCAAGAGCAGAATGTGAGTAGCGAAAATTGGTTTTGAGTTTTTGTAAAAGGATTGATTGATCAATACTATCAAAAGCTTTAGAGAAATCGAGCATTGCCATAACACAAATTTCATGACAGCTGTTTCACAACTATGATTTTTCCTAAACCCTGATTGCCACTTAGTTAATTTATTATGCCTATCCAAATCTTCCTGGATCTGCTGAGCCAAAATCTTTTCAAAAACTTTGGATAGAAAAGAAAGTAAACTGATTGGCCTAAACGCGGATGGACCAGCTTGAGTTTTTTGGAATAGGAATTACTTTGGCATTCTTCCATTTCTGTGGAAATTGTCGACTATAAATGCAATAGTTGAAAATGTGAACTAGAAATGGAAGAAGTACCGGCAGAATAAGTTTTACAAAACTCGGGGAAATCTCATCTAGTCCTGTCGCATTAGATTTTACAGAGCGAATTGCTAATCCAACATCCAAATCATTAACGCACCTGAATTCAAAGCAATCAGAGGGGTGAGCTTCACCATAATCAAATGTTACCGCATTAGATGAATTTGGCACAAGAACCGAACTCATAGCTGAAGGGCTAAAAGGACATTTAGGTATTTCATTTTCAATTACACCAACATTTTTGAGATTTATCCATAGGGTTTTAGAGTTTAGTTGGGGATCGAGACGTTTTATAAAAAAAAGAACGTTTAGCATTAAGAATCGAGGTGGTCACTCTGTTTCGGGAAAAAATAAACTGTTGACGATTGTATTCCGTAGGGCTTCTTTTATAGTTTCTATAAAAACGTTCTCTTTCTTGAATTATGATCTTGATTTGTTGGGTAAACCATGGACAGCTTTGGGATTTCACGACTTTTGTTACAACTGGAACATATGTTTTATATAGTTCATTTGTAAAATTTGTTAAGATGGATACTTTGCAATCAATATCTGGAATGTTGTAGATGTCATTAAGATTAAACGCATTTATATTTTCGTATAAACTGCTTAAATCAGTTCTATTAGTTGCTTTAAAATTAAAAGTTTTGACAAAGTTTCTACTTATGTTGGAATTGAATGAACAGAAAATAAGATCATGTATAAAGTCTGATGTCAACGTCAACTGATCATTGCCTCTTACTTCGTTTACTGAATTTGTCAGGAGCATGTCAATTAACGATGGATTTCTAGATGATTGAAAGCATGTTGGGCATCTTTTGTTTACAACCTCAAGACCTAGTTTATCGCAAAGATATTGAAAAAGTTGAGTTGTAACATTATTATCCAAGATATTTACGTTGAAATCTCCCCCAATCAGAACTCTACTATAGATACTACTTAATCTGGTTATCGTATCTTCAAATTCCTTTAAATACTCTTCTTTGAATTTACGAGGGGGACAGTACACCGTCACCAACAGACACTTTTCAAGATCATTTTTGACTTCAACACATAGAAATTCAATAGGAGACATTGAAAACGAATAAACATATTTAGTTACCAGTTGTTCTCTTACATACAAACAAACTCCCCCACCGACCCTATCCGTCTGGTCTTTGCGAAACAGGGAAAAGCCTGGAATAGATACAAGTTTTGTTGTAACATAGGAACTCAGCCATCAACGTCCATCTTCGAGGTACCGAGCATTTGGTGTAAAACGGTATACTTTGACCATAAGCTTCCAGCGTTTAAATGACAAACATTCAACCCATTGTAAAAACTACACATAGCATAGAGAACAAATCTTATTGTGTCAGGCCCCATAGCAGCAGCCATGTCGATAAGTCCCAATAGCATCGGAAAAAACCCACCCCACACATCTCAGAACAAACCAAGCAATAAAAGAAAGAATTGAGGACATAATAGTTAATATTCTATGCATATAAATATAAATTATAAATTATAAGTTCATAATGTAATGAGCAGCGCAAAAAAAGAAGAATAAACAAATTATATTGTACACTTAAATTAATTAAATTAATGAATGTAAACACATACTTATTAGAATGACAATCTCAATCAAGACTAAATCCAGAGCAAAATATGTATTATGTTTTACGTAATTATCTCAATTTGGCAACACTAGTTTAAAATACAGATTTATAGAAAAGAATAGAAAAAAAAGAGAATTAAACAGCAAAACAAGTGTTTAAGTGGAACTTGGCATTAGCAATAACATTTTTATAGATTATTATAATTATAATAGTAAAGTAAAATGATAGAGTAAACTCAAACCAACTCAAAATGTTTGTCGGCAGCAGCAGCAGCGTCATCGGACGGAGACGATGTAGTTTGTCCTTTTTCTCTCAACTCATTACTGCAAGCAGAATCCAGTGAAGTAATGTTGTTGATATACAGCGATTGACTTGCAGAGGTGATTTTAATATACACTTTGCCATATTTTGTGAACACGGAGTGTAAGCCTTTGTCTCTTCTGTATTCGTTAGCCTTTTTGAATCCCGTGGAGAACCAAATCTCCGGATATATTCTGTCTAGCTAATGTATCCAACTGTGTTTTTAAGAGAAAGTAGTTATTGTCATAGTTATTTGCCTGTAACTCAAAGATTAAATAAGTAACAAGATGGGAAACAAGGCTGTCAAATATGACATAATATATGTCCTCTATGGACCTTTACTTAACTAAGTAACGTCCCTGTTAAAAATGTAATAGAAACTGAAAATCTATTACTGAATGCTATTACGTTTTAGTTGTCAAACTGATATTAATACAAAAAGAGAAACATCCCAATGGCATAGAGAATATATAATACCTAGAGTCGCGACTTCGGGTGTTCGCTCTCTTTTTGCCTACAAACTGAAATTTGTTCGTTTTATACTAACCCAGTGAGAATGTGTTAGTTT
>CAKKXW010000122.1:24935-40997 GCA_920937365.1 Sphaerophoria rueppellii | reverse complement strand
TTAGTTTGGTATCAAGGCGCTTCAAAAAATATGACCGTTTTGTATTGCGAATAAGTGATGTTACATTGTTCCGCGCAAAAACATATTGCAACTTGTTAAATTCAGTAGGATGGCGTTTATATGCTCTGAAAAAGCGTTCTCTTTCTCTAATTTGTGTTTTAATTTGGGCTGAAAACCAAGGACAGCATTGAGGCTTTATGACTTTTGATACAGTGGGAACATAGTTTTCAAAAAGTTCATTAGTTATTAACGTCAGGTTCGAAACTTTCGAGTCAATGTCCGGGGAATTGTAAATTTGAGTGAATTCAAAATCATTTAGGTTTTGAGATGCACTCAGTTTCTTAGTAGTAAGATATGATATACATACATAAGGCTTTAGCGGCAGGAGAAAGAATTACATTTCCGGAGCATTCAATTCAACACCTTGTCTAAGGCCGATTATCAAGGTCAGAATTTAATGAGCTTGCCAGGGTTGTGAGTCTTAAAACTAAAATGAAAAGCTGAGTATACCTATTGATACTTGATAGGAGATTATACTCATAAAAAATGAGAGAGAGCATCGGAAACAATATAGAACCCTGCGGCACACCAGCATTTACTTATGTGTGTCAGACTTGTACCCGACTATTATACGACTTGTATTGAACGGTTTGAATTGACGTATTTTTGATAAGACAGCCTGATACCAAACTCTATCACATGCCATAGAAATATAAAGAACAATATTCCGGTAATGTGTTTCAAAGGCACCTCACACTAATTTATTGGTCCTACTGCTACCACTATCACAATATACATATTTATTCTTTTAAAATGCTTCAAACTACTCTTAATCACATTTCCTTTTCGCCCATTGTGCAATCCCTTCAAAATAAAAACCGCAAACCACATCTGGTGGGATATTTTCAAAAACATTCAAACAATAGCTAACAACTTAATTAAGAACAATTGCGGTTTCCGTTTTCCTGTCAAAACATACATATGTAAATTGATTTCCCATTTACATTCTTTAGTCTGTCAAATCAATATTTTCATTCATTTCAAGATTTGAGATTGATTTTTCAACAAAATGATTTCAAACGAAATGAATATTCAAATGATAACCTTTGATTTGGTGGGAGTTCTTCAGAATTGTTTGTTTCCTTCACTGGAAGGACTTAAAATGAATTATTTATTTACCAGTACCACATCTCCTTTTGTTAGAAAAATACGCAATATTTATGTTCTTGTCTCAGGTTCTGAATGCATGTGGTCATTTATCTTCCGTTTATCCCTAAATAATGTTTACAGAGAGAGAAAGAGATAATTCCAGTTTATACGATTGCTAATAAAAGCTGACTAGGGTACATGTTTCATCATAAAATAAGATATTTCACCTCTCATAATTTAGTTGTAAGAAGAAATGAAAGATAATAAATAAATAAAGATGTGGAATGAAATGATATTTATCTTTGAACAAGAATATAATTCATTTCACTCGCCTATAAACATTTCCTGGAGATATTATTACGGTGAGGTTATCCACACTTAAACAAAAAGTTCTAACGAGTACTGACAGGACAGGAAGAGCTATTTTTGAAATTGCTTCGAATCTATTGGTGTGTAAAGTCTTCAGATAGTCTATTAAAAGTTATGGCACTAATTTGTCATTATTTGTACTAAATTATTATTTGTGTGTGTCTAATTGCAATCCGTTGAAGACTTGACGGAGACATCTAAATGGGACTTAAAAGTGTGGGCTTAGCAGATAAGTGAAACCAAATGTGATATTGAACATACAAAATTTTGGCTATGAACATTTAAATGGTTCGATGTTTGCACTAAAATAATAATAAATTAGGCTTGACGAACCATGCAGACGAAATATGGACAACGAAATTCGGATCTGTGCTTGGAATGTTAGGTCCCTCAACAGACCACGTGCAGCCGAACAACTAGCGGAGGCCCTAGTGCTAGATCGTTATAAGGCAGATATAACCGCCATCCAGAAAAAGTGATGGAATAGGCCGGGCAAAAGGAGGATGAAAAACTGCGATATCTACTACGGAGACTGCTACAGAGAACAACAACAGCGTGTCTGTTTGGATCTGACTTCGTCGTTGGAGGCAAGCTTAGACAGCATGTCCTAAGCTGCAAAGCTGTCAACGAACGCCTCATGATAATCCACATAAAGGCTACATTTGGCAACATAAGCCTAATATGCACTCACGACCCCACATAAGAGATAGATGACGACACCAAAGCAAATTTCTACAAGCTCCTCGAAAAAACATACGAACAATTCCCTAGCTTCGACGTTAAAATTGTCTTAGGAGATTTTAATGCCAACTAGGAAAAGAGGACATCATTGGTGAAAGAGTCGGAAAAGACAGCTTGCACGAAAAAGCCTCTGATAACGGATTCAGGCTTATCGATTTTGCAGCGGGGTGAAACATAGTAGTAGCAACATCCACAAGGAAACCTGGAGGTCTCCAGACCAATCCACTGTCAACCGGATTGATCATATTTCGATCGACGCAAGACGCTATTCAACCATAATTGATGTCCGAACCTTCCGTGGGGCCAACATTGACTCAGACCACTATCTCGTCGAAGCCAAGGTAGTGAAGCGAATATCTCGACCAAATCCAAAAACAGGAAGTGCTAGAAGAAAGTATAACGTCAGACGGCTACAATAGCAAGAGATTGCTTGATCCTTTTCCGTTCGAGTATAAAGTAACCTCATGAAAAGTCCGCTAGAGCCAGCATCGAGTATTGAGAACCAGTGGCAGAATTGCCAGGAAGCCATTATGGATGCTGCTTCTGATGTGCTGGGTTTCACGCGGGCACCAAAACGAACTCCCTGGTTTGATGATGAATGCAGGCAGGTATATGTAGCTAAGCAAGAAGCATATAAAGCAGCGCTGCACAGAACGACGAGATCAGCTCGGGAGCTTTACGAGCAGAAGAGGAGAGAAGAACACAAGCTTTTCAGAAAGAAAAAGAGAGAGCATGAAAATCGATCGATCGAGGATGTTGAGAGACTAAAAAACAGGAATGAGGTTCGGAAGTCTTACCAAGAGGTAAAACGAATGATTCAAGGTTACCGAGGACAAGGAAATATCGTAGTAGAGTCACAGTCAATGCTGAAGATATGGAAGGACCACTTCTGCAGACAGGTAGGCTATGACGAATCAAATTCCGCTGTTAGGCAAAATGAACCATTCAATGAAGACGACGCACGCTGAGATTTCCGTCTACCCAACCTTGAAGAAGTGGAAGATAGCAAATATCTAAGCTTAAAAATAACAAGGCTGCGGGAGCTGACGGCATCACTGCCGAACTCTTCAAAGCAGCCGGCTATGATTTGGTAAGGAGCATGCACCAACTCATTTAAAGATACATTAGCCTCCTAAACATCGCCTATAAAATCTTTTCTGCAGTACTATGTGAACGTCTGAAGCCATTTGTCAACAAAGTGATAGATCCATTTCATTGTGGTCGATCAAATATTCACATTACGGCAGATCCTGGAAAATACTCAAGAACTACAAATCGAAACCTACCATCTTTTTATCAATTTTAAGACCGTGTATGACAGTATCTATAGAGAAGAACTGTATAAAGCCATGTCTAGTTTTTGCATTCCTACAAAACTCATTCGTCTGAGCAGGATGACAATGACTCACGCAGCGCCATTATAGTCGGTAACGACCTCACCGACGCCTTCAATGTCAAAAAAAAGCTTTAGACAAGGTGCTGCACTGTCATGCGACTTATTTGAATAGTGCAGAACTCCTACGTTAACACTAGAGGCACTATCTTCCAGAAGTCTTTGCAACAGTTCGTGTACACTGATAACATTGATATCTTTGGAAGAACGCAGCGTGATGGCAACAGCGCTTTTGCGGTTATACAGACAGACCCTGAAAAAATTATTTTAGCGGTCAATGAGGGCATCATCAAGAAAGGACACCCAACACCGACGTCTTGGACAAAACGTCACGATAGACGCATATAATTTCGAGGGAGTAAGGGAGTTTGTATACCTTGGCTCCGCTTTCAACACAGGCAATGACATCAGCTGCGAGTTCAGAAGGAGAATTACTCTTGCTAATTGTTGTTTATTCGGGCTAAGAATGCTTTCTTATTGAGTAGTAAAGCCCTCTCCTGAACAACTAAGGTGATGCTCTATAAGGATAGGAGGATGGACACCAATAGAGATAGATAGATCGATAAATTCTTTATTTGTTTTTTTTATCATAAGATTTTACAATATTATTTCCTAAGAATAAGGACATGGCATTGACTGCCGTCTGCCTGAATTGACATTTCATAGGTGATAAAAAAAATATTTAAATTAAAAAGGGAATGTAAAATTATTTAAATAAAAATATTAGAATAATTTGGCCAATTTTTACGTGATTTGAAACACAAAATTACAATTTATAAAAATAATAATAATACAATTTTTTTGAAGAGTAGGTTTTACTCAAAGTAAAATTTTAACAATTTTTACGTGATTTGAAACACAAAAAAAAAAAGACAATTTTGTATGATTTGCAACATAAAAGCACGAAAGTGAATGATTCATTTAGACAATTTTGAATGATTTGTAACCTAAAATGAGATAGTTTAAAAACTACAATTAAAGGCTTAAAATTAATTTAATAGGTGAGACTGTTCCGGTAGTTAAGAGCTTGTCGACAGAATTTAAATACGTTTGGCCAACCTAGTGCTCCATTTAGGATTTCGTAAAATTCTTGCATTATTAAAACACTTTTTCGAAAGTATAATCGACGAATTTCTTGTAAAATTGGGCAAATAGCTAAAAAGTGGTAGATATCTTCGATTTCTCTTCTGTTACACAGATCACATAGCTGCGGCAAATCACTTCGATGTGGTATAAAATTTAAGTTTAAGATTTCGACTCTGACTCTAAAAATAGTACTTAGCTATCTGGGCAACTGAGTAATCATTCCTGAAGTAGTTCATGTCTGAATTCAATTGATGATTTAGGTTTCTATAAACGTTTCTATAGATGTTGAAGAAGTTGCGCAAAAAATGTTTTCTACATACAAATTTTGGTCAAACTTAGCTATAACACCTGCGATCTGCGCTTGCCAATTGTCAACATTTGTTTCCGAAAGGTTGAGGGAAGATTCTGTTGCTATTGCGAGTTGGTTCCAGTCTTTGAAAGGAGATGCATTCGATTGCAACAATTTTTTCAAAATTTTTTTGTGAAGACACAATTCACTTCTTTTCATCACCTGAACAATAAAATCCGCATTAGCCTTTACATTTTTTATATATATAGGAGTGATGTCTGACTCTACGTAAATGGCATAATTTGGAGTTGAGTTCGGCAAACAAAACAAGCGTTTGAAGAAGTGCCTTCGCAGGCTCTCGAAAGCATCTAGGTTCAAAAAACCGAAAACTTGTGCACCATAGCACAAACATGAATTTATTGTTGCATTAAAGACTTTATATTTAGAAACCAGATCAATGTTAGAGTTGGAGAAGAACTTAGGCCACATCAAATTTAGTGCCAACTTGGCTTCTTTATTTTTTACTTTAGCATGTTTAACGAAATCTAAATTGTGGGTAAGAAGAACACCCAAATATTTAAATTCCTGAACTGTTTCGATAACGGTGTTATTAAGCGACCACTTTTCATCAGAGCGTCTTCTTGTTTGCCTTCCTTCAAAAATCATAATTTTTGTTTTATGTACATTTATTTGCAGACCCCAAGTCTCACAAAATAAGCAAAGTCGGTTAATTTGCATCTGTAGCGAAACTGGATTGTCGGCAAACATAACCAAATCGTCGGCATATAGCAAAACTTTGACAATGCTGTTACCAAAAGAAACTCCACCAGGAAGATGATTACAAATATGTGATGGACACCAATACTCCGGCCCGTAAAGTCTTCGAATCCACCCCAGAGGGACAACGCAATAGAGGAAGGCCAAGGTTTAGGCAGCGCGCGAAAGTTGAAGATGACCTCAACCAACTCGGCGAAACTGGAGACAGCTAGCTAAGGACCGAGCTGGCGGGGGAGGTTTGTTATTTGAGGCCCAAGTTCACCCCGGACTGTAGCGTCACCTTAAGTAAGTAAGTAAGCTTGTCGGACTTCCCATTCAACATTTGTTGGACCTTCAAAACCAAAAATACTCTTTTTTCATAATTAAGGAGCTCTGAATTGATAGAGATTAAAGGATCGTTTGAGATGACCTTTAATTTAATCTAACACAAGTTTAATAGTTTGAAACAATTTTAACGAACGTTCAAGAAACCCTTCCTGTTGATAAATTCTGAAACCTGGCAACATCTTCCACCCAAAATCAAGACTGCATTTCGTTTCTCGAATAATTTCCTTATCAATCGAAACCCATTTGTGTATTGTTTATTGTTTCCCGTCCATCTGTTTATGGGTTTCTAATCAATTTCTATCCCTCTTCTTCTCAGAAATCAAAATAATATCACCAATTTTCTGTAGAACCAAAATAGCTCTTCTCAGCTGTTTTCAATTCCTTCAAAAACATATCAATGTTAATGAAAAACATATTCTTCGTCTCAACAATAATAAACAGTTTGTAAAATACATCACTTCTTCCGCCACAAATAGACACCCTCGTTTGATTCATTTAATTTCAAAAGCTAACTAGGCTATGGGATTTCATTTTAATATCCTTCGTCAAAACCATCATCCTTTTGTTTAGTGGTGATGGAAACCCTAGATCCCTGTCGGCAATATCTGATGAAAAGCTTCTTAAGAACTTGTTAGTTAGAAGGAAATATCTTGTTTTTCTTTGTATTTATTCATTCATGTTGAAGTACAACATTTTAACATACAAACATAAGTTGTTTAAATCCAGAAATATTTATCTGGAAATAATGAAAGCCAACCTTGAGTTCTTATTTCCTCCCTCATTTGATAACCCTTAAGAGTATTAAGGCCGACCGCATATTTAAGGGATGAACGTACAAGACAACCGAAATAAACATGGGAGAATGTGAACTTAGTTGTTATAGAAACAGTTGTCTTTGGGAATTTGTTCATGGTTTTCTTTTCGTAATCTATTGGTTGTTATTTCAAGGGAAATGTATGAATAACTGGATATATTGCGTTTAATTTCATAAGAGGAACAATTAAATACGTTTTTTGTGATACTCTAAACAGTTGTTAACCGAAAATTTTACTCCTTCTTCACAACTTGTAAGACAGATACATATATACAGATATAGGACTCAAGAATACTAAGGATAAAGTTGATTAAAAGGTTGAAGCCTACACCCCGGTTTCAAACAAAGATATGCAGGTCTCACTGAAAAACGGAAAAACCTTAGAAAACCGCTTGGCTTTGTAGGACACATTCACGCCATATCGAACGCTTTGTGCAGAAATTTAAAAAACAAGGAAACTCGTTGCACTTCAAGTGACTGGAGGACAAAAACAAAGTACCTGCTTGATACCAATGAAACCAATAACCATCTTTTTATGGAAAAGGACAACAACCCACTGTTGGTAACAGCATTTTGAAGGAATGAAAGAGTTCACCTACTTCGAAACATACAAACGACAAGTTAGTGGAAATCCAAGTGCTACTTCAATGTTTTTAAAATATCAGAATTAGTGGGAGAGAGCTTAGAGCAAGCTCAGTCTTGCAATCAATGGTTTGATATGTGAAATGACTGCCTCATCAAGACCTTACTGGTTCACACTTATCAACATTTGTCTAAACGCATGTAAAGAAACATCGATTCCAATTAAACAACGTCAAAAAAAAAGACTGTTTGATACTCCTGAGAGATATCAACTTCGGATATCCGCATCTTCTCTGACAGTCAGGCTGCTATTAAATCTCTTGACGGTGTCTCAACCAAATCTCAAACGGCCCTCGATTGTCGATCGTCTCTTATGGATATGGCGCAGCAATTTAACATTCACCTCTCTTGGGTGCCGGGCCACAGAGACATCGCAGGAAATTGTAGAGCTGATGAACTCGCTAAAAATGGAACCGTCATACCTATTTCAACTGAAAGGGAGAAAATAGGTATACCGATAGCTGCATGTAAACTTCTGCTAAAAGAAACAGCCTTAAAGATAACAAACTCTAGGTGGCACAATTTACCAACGTGCACAGCCACAAAACTCATTTGGCCTTCACTGGACCTAAAGCGCTCAAAAGACTTGTTATCTCAAAGCAGACTTCATATTAGCTCCTTAATAGGTATCCTTACGGGACACTGTCTTATTGGCAGACACGCAACACGACTTGGTGTAGCCTCAAATGACTTTTGCAGGAGCTGTATGGACGAGGAGGAAGAGGATACAATCTCTCACCTTCTCTGCACTTGCCCTGCTCTTTCACTACGACGAAAGCTTCATCTGGGCGAGTACTTTTATGATAACCCCAGTGAACTAGCTAATAAAGATATCAAATATCTTCTTCTCAAGCTCAAAATGGTTCGACTAGGAAGAAGTAATTCCCTAGATTCATGTGGTATCACAATGGGCCTTTTCTTCTGGCCTAAGTGTGTGGATTCTGTATCCACAGCCACTTTAACCTAACCTAGCCTAAGAGGTTGTAATCGTGATAGATGAACTAAAAGCTCTTAGGCAAGTTCTACGTAACAGTCAATGCACATAACCACTACCCCATGGGCACTGAAGTGTAAGCGTTGAAGTCGAAAGACCAAAAACCAAACTCTCGCAAACTTAAAGACCGCAAGTTATATGACTGCAAACTTATTTCTCGCTGTAATTTTGCCCAAATATTTTTTGATCGTTAAGCAACCTTTTTTCATGATAATCTATCGATATCTGGTATCTTTTTCGATTTTTTGTAAAGCTCTGAATTAGGCCATACCATTTCCATAAAACAAACACGAGGGAGACGGAAAATGCACGTTTGCCGTTGTTAAACGGAAAACAATAGCAGCAAGAGAAGAGTACCGAGTACCGCAGTTTCTAAGCTCAAAGATCTTGAGTCTCGGGCCAAGAACAATACCCGGCGTTTCTTTAAAAGGTCGAAGCAATTAGCTTCTGATTTCAGGACTAAGACACAGGCTCTCCGAAACAGTGAAGGGAACCTAGTCACCGAAGCACGGAATTGTAGATGTTTTCAAGCAGCACAACCAACAGCTGCTGAATGCGCGAAATATCGAGCGGGCTGATTACGAAAGAGAAGCAAGACCAGTCAATGAAGACCCAGTCTCAGCCCCAGCACAAAAGAGGCAGAAAGAGCCATCCAAAAGCTAAAAAATGACAAGTCCGCCAGATCGGATGGCATACCTGCGGAACTTTTCAAATATTGAGGAGTTGTTTTGATGACACGCATGCACCAGGTCAACAAAGTGTGGGAGGAAGAATGCATGCCCACTAACTGGTCGAAAAATTCCATATGCCCCATCTACAAAAAAGACGATCCTATGACATGCAAAAGCTACCGTGGCATATCCCTGCTTAATGTTGCATACAAAATCCTATTCAACATACTGTGTGAGCGTCTTTAACCGTTCTGCAACGCAATGATCGTATCAATGTGGCCTTAGGCCAGGCAGAACAACGATAGACCAAATATTGACACTGAGACAAATCCTGGAAAACAACAACGAATTTCAAGTCGAAACCAACCATCTTTTCATCGACTTCAAAGCTGCTTATGATAGCATCTACCACCAAGAGCTTATGATGGCGATGTCTGAATTCGGGATCCCGAACAAACTGATCCAGCTCTGTCACATGATGTTAAACAATACGCAATGCAGTGGGCAAATGGGTAACAGCAGAGTTTAGACAAGGAGATGCGCTGTCCAACATAGTCCTGGAGCAGATAGTGCGCAAGGCATGTGTGAGCATGGAAAGCACTATCTTTAACAAATTCACCCAACTCCTAGGATTTGTTGACGAGATAGACATCATCGCTCGAAGAGAGCAGTGCTTGAGGCTTCCACAGCGTTTGAAGAACAGGTCTTGAAGTGAATGAGGACAAAACAAAGTACATGCTATCAACAAGCAAATCAACATCTGTCAACCGCCAAGGACAAAACGTCACTGTTGGTAGCAGCAATTTTGATGTAGTTGAAGAGTTCACCTACGCTGGAACAAACAAAATTCTCGCAGACGAAACCTAAGTGGAGATCCAAAGAAGAATTACCCTAGCAAACCGCTACTGGGTTCAAAACTCCTCACTCGAAAGACAAAGTGTCTGCTATACAAAGCTTTGATTTTACCAGTCCTACTCAACGGCGCCGAGTGCTGGACGATAAGTAAAAAAGGGGAATTGATATTGGCCACTTTGGAATGAAGAATTCTTCGACGGATTTTCGGTCCCGTATGCGACGAGGGCGAATGGAAAAGAAGGTTCAACCGAGAACTGTACGAGCTGCACCAAGATGTGGATGTAGTCCGGAAATCCAAGAAAAGACGACTACATTGGCTCGGCCACATCGAGCTAGTGGACGACAACGCTCAAGCCAAGAAAGTCACAGCCCCCAGGTTCAAAACGACAAGGACTGCGTATGCCCGAGCGCTTGGTTTCGGTGTCTGGAGGGTGCATGCGAGGGACCGTTCACGATGGAAGGCTGAAATCTTTCATGGATTGTGAGCCGGATAAGTAAGTTAGTAAATTAGATGACACGGAACGATGAGAATCATGGAGAACGAAGCAAAATAATTCTTCGTTCAAATAATGCCATATAAGCGATTGCTTTCTTGGTCAGTCAGTTCCAGAATATTCACTCTACACATCGCGCTGATGGAAAAGAAGGCTACAAGACAGCTACCGACCCAACCTTTGCTAAAAAGACTAAGCAAAATTGGAATATGTGGCAACATAATTTACAACACTCATTTTTACTCTAAAATTCAGTTAAGTTATCAATAGTTAAAATGCTTAGTCTTAACTGATGATGTGTGGTAAGCTATTTATTAAATAAACAAACATGTGCTTTTTGAATAACCCCTTTAGCAGTTTAGACATCTTATTAGGTAATGGTTTTGCCTTGGTATTTGTCAAAAGAAGTTTTGGTATTTGTCAGAAGAAAATAAAAATAAATATTGGCTGCTTTGGAGAAAAAATTCTTTGAACCAGCAATTTTATACAGATTTTTCAATTATTCGTGTGTGGAATTTTATCAGTGATTTACGGAATCTTCACTTCTCTGTTTTGGGTATACCTACATACCCAAACTACAAAATAAGTGGTCTGTAGAAAGTTTTTTTTTTTGTCAACTATAAATATGTTATAAGGGCTGTTGTTGTTGGATAAGGATTTGCGCTGAGTGGTTTTTGCTCAGATTTACAACCTTTTCACTAGCCAAATGCCTTCTGTACTTAAGGGGATGTTATAGTTTAAACTTCAAGGCATACTTTTACAATTTATGGTTTAGAAAAAAGGATACTCAGGTTGAACATAATAATGAGGAAAAATCATTATGTTCAACCTGAGTATCCTTTTTTCTCTCTTCAAATTTATGTTTGCAAAAAAAATCTAAGCGAAATGTTCATGTTACTTGAATGAAAGGTATCATAAGAATCAGTGCCATAATGTTTCTGTCAAACTTTCAAAAAGGATTCTCTTGGTTCAAGGTTGAGGACTTGATAAATATTAATTACACTTCAGTCTTTTTCTTTCTGACATCCACTGTGCAGATTTAATAACAGCAAAGCAAATCGAATAATTAATTAAAAAAGCTTCATATGCCAATCACATGACACTCGTACCTCACGTTATTTTTTACGAAGGTTTTGACATTTCTAATGCCTTAGAAGCATTATTTCCGTAAACAGGAAATTGAACCGGGACAAATATCTTACATAGCATATCTTAATTTTTTGTTTGTTCTCTTGGCTGTACAAAAACAACCAAAAATAAAAGGGAAAAGGCATAGCATACAAGGTGTCCGAAAAGTAATGGTTAACATATTTATGGCTTAAATGAATTGCAATGTCTGAGCGTGTGGTGTTTGTGTATATAATGCTGTGCTTTTGATTTCAAAACGTTCAAAACTATTCGTAAAAAGAACACACAGAGACCAATCTCAAGAAAAAGAAAAAATGAATAAAATTATTCGCCAGTCAGCTCGGTCTAGGTAGCTGTCTCCAGTTTTGCACTCCAATTTGATTGAGGGTTCGCAACCTGAGTCGCGGTCTTCCTCTCCTTCTACGTCCTTTTGAAATAGTGTTGAAGGCTTCCCGGGCCGGAGCATTGGTGTCCATCCGCTCTAAATGATCGAACCATCTGAATCTCTGGACCTTAACCCTTCTGGCTAGTTCCGTGTCGTCAAACAACTCGTAAAGTACGCTGTTTTTCCATTCCACATCAATGCACACTGGGCCGAAGATGACCCGAAGAACTTTCCTCTCGAAACAGCCTAAGGAACATTCATCCGAATTTGTCAAGGTTCATGATTCTGCACCATACAGCAGAACTGGGATGATGAGGTTGAGTGGAATGAGTTGCACGAGAGAGGGCTATTCCATTCAATTGCTTTCTTAGCCAAAAGAAACAGCGATTAGCAAGAGTTAGTCTTCGTCTGATCTCGGCGCTGGTGTTATTGTCCGTGTTTATAGCGGAGCCTAGGTAGACAAACTACTACCTCGAAGTTGTATGCGTCTTGATTGTGACGTTCCGTCCGAGCCGTCGGTGTTGGGTGTCTTTCCTCGAAGACAGCATATAGGTACTTCGTTTTTTCCTCATTTACCGCTAAACCCATTCCCGCTTCTGTCTCAATTCTCACAAAGGCGCCATTGACATCACACTGTGTTCTTCCCATTATATCAATATCATCGGCGTACGCGAGAGGTTGAAACAAACTTTTGGAAGATCGTGCCCCTGCTGCTGACGGTGGACTTTTGCACTATCTTCTCCAGAACGATGTTATAGAAATCGCATGACAGTGCAACGTTTTTTGACATCGAAAGGTTCCATAAGCTCGATGCCAACATTGATGGCGCAGCGTCAGTTCTCCATCGTCGTTTTGCGTATGCGAACAAGCTTGGCAGGGATGCGAAAAACAGACATAGCCTCATACAATTTATCACTGTAGATGCTGTCATACGTGGCTTTAAAATCGATGAAAAGGTGGTGAGTGTCGATTAGGAGTTTACAGGTTTTTTAAAGGCTCTACCGCTAAGTGAAAATATGGTTGATGGTTGACTTTCTTCGCCTGAAGCCACATTGATAAGGACCAATCAGATCGATGACCAAAGGCTTCAGACGTTCACTTGGCTGATTCCTCTGCAATTGGCGCAGTTAAGAGGATCTCTCTCCCTCAGGATCTGAAGAACATTGCTGAGGTTCCATTAATCTGGAATGCATTCTTCCAGATGTATTTGGTGCATGCTTCTATCTAAATCGTCACCTGCTGCTTTAAACAGCTCGGCAGCTAGAACCTCCGAACTTCATTTCTGCTGTTAGCTCTCTCAACATCTTCGATTATACACGCTTCTCATGCTCCCTGTCTTTTCTCCTGAGAAGCCAGCGTTACTCTCACCTCTTTTGCTCGTAGAGCTCACGAGCAGCTCTTGTCCTTCTATGCAGTGCAGCTTTGTATGCGTCCTACTTGGCTGCATGGTCCTGCCTACATTCTTCGTCAAACCAAGCGTTTCGCTTTGGTGGCTGTGTAAAACCTAGCACATTGGAGGCGCCATCCATCTCTTACTGTTTTCTAACAATGTTGCCACTGGTTTTTTTGGTACTTGATGTTGATAGCTTGATGTTGATTGCTTAAAAGGTTACTTGATACTAGATTAGAGAAGGATCTGGCGATCTCTTGCGATTGTAGACGCCCGAAATCGAATTTTCTTGCAGCATTTCCTTGTTTTTGCCGTTGTCGGGATGTTCGTAGAAATACCTTGGCTTGTGGAGGAGCTCATAGAACTCGTCTTTGGAGTCGTCTATTTTCTCTTCTATGGGGGAATGCACGCATATTAGGCTAATGTTGCTGAATTAAGCTTTGATTAGGATCGTTGTGATGCGTTCGCTTATACATTTGAAGCTCAAGTCTTTTTGGCTGAATCTGCTACCCACGACGAATCCACATCCAAACAGCCGCTGTTGCTCTTTTTAACAATTACCATAGCAAATATAGCAATAGCAGTTTTTCATCCTCCTTTTGCCCGGTCTATCCCATCGCATTTCCTGGATACCAATAATTTCTGCTTTCTTAGCAGTTGAGGATCTCCGCCAATTGTTCGGTAGCACGCGGTCTAATAGGGGACCTAATATCCCACGCGCATATCCGAAATCTGTGTCCTTTAAACATTTGCTTGGGCGTCATCAGTGTATCCGTCCGTTTCCGAGGCCTGTTGTTGCTTCACAACTAATTGCTTTTCTACATAGTTGGAAGTCACCCCGACGTACAACCCCCAACCTGGAATACCACGCTATTGATGTGATTCCAAGTGCAAGAGCCGGAAAAACCGCTCCTTTTACGACCTGTACTTCAAATAAGTCGAAGTAGCCCGTAAAGGTGTTCACCAAATAGTTTGGCCTAACTTGGGGGATAATTAGTAGCAACAGCCTACTCCGCTTCGAAAACAAGTTTCGCAATCGCATAAATCTAAGCTTCAAAGAAGTAATCACCGTAAGAGCCTCGGCCACTTCAAGGCTAACCCCATGGAGAGCAGGAAAAATGAAATTTCTTGTGAAAAAAGCAAGCAAAAACTGCTTGGCTTGGCACATACCTTAAAACTTTCAAATTATACAGTCCGTAACATTTGGATAGCCTCATGTATTGTTTTTTCTTGTTGAGAACCTGTTTTGGGAGCTCTTTGATTTTAATCCAAAAAATTATGCATTAGCTTTCATGGTAAGAGCGAGAGTTTCTGAGATCAAGAGAGCGTTCGTCATTTTTTAAGCTAACGGGACCTTTTAAGCTTGTTTTGTATTCATCGGTTTAAAAATGAACTAATTTTTTGTAACAATAGAATAGCCTCATCTTACATTCTTACTTATTGAAAGCGAAAACAAGTGGCGCGATCATCGGAAAGATATAGGGAAAGAAAATCGGTTTATTTTTTGTGGAAACAACATTGTTTTCTTTTAAAATGGGTAGAAAAAAATCTTTAAGTGCAACGGAAATTGCTAAAATACAGGTCTATCATGAACACAACTTTTCTAATCGCGCTATAGCCAAGAAAATTAATCGAAGTCCAAAAGTTGTGAACAGCTATTTTAGAGATCCATTGTCTTATGGAAAAAATTACAAAGGCCGTACCGCAACCGTACTTTCAAGTCGTATTAAAGGGAAGATTATAAGGTTAGCATCGAATTCAACTGATTCTCTTAGTAAGATCAGGTACAAAGCTGGGGTAAAAGTGAGCCGAATGACGATTAGTAGAGTAATTAAGAGTACCGGACACCTTAAGCGCCAAAAAGGAAAAAAAACACCACTTAACAAATTGCGAAAACAACAGCGGCTAAATTTTGCAAGATCGCACATGGCTTGGAATACTGATGGAAGTAGTCACTCAAACGATTGGAGAAAAGTGATATATTTTCGGATGAAAAGAAATTCAACCTTGATGGGCCCGACGGAAACAATTATTATTTTCATGATTTGAGGAAGGAAAAGCTGTTTTTGGACCGTCACCACAGTCGAGAGGGAGGCGTTGTGGTGTGGGGAGCCATATCATATTATGGAACCATTGATTTGGTTTTTGTGAACTGCAAAATGACTGCACCTTATTATAAAACTGTACTGGAAATGGCTTTACTTCAATTTCAGGATATTTTTGGACCGGTGCCGATTATTTTCCAGCAAGACAACGCGCCAATTAACACCGCTGGAATAATTAAAGCTTGGTTACCGGGGCCAAAATATAGAACAACTTTAGTGGCCACCCCACTCACCAGATTTGAACATCATTGAAAATGTGTGGGGTCGGTTGACACGAAAGGTGTATGAAGGCGGGAAGCAGTACAAGAACAAAGAACTTTAACTTCATTTCGGTAAAGGTCATGTCAAAATATTATTCCACGTCAGTAAAACGTCAAGTGTTTTTGGTTTAGTTACCAAGGTATTATACTATACCGAGGGGTGTGGTGTTGCGGAGGGAGAGCTGACACCACT
>CAKKXW010000121.1:0-58953 GCA_920937365.1 Sphaerophoria rueppellii | reverse complement strand
AATTAAAAATATCCTTCAACCTTAAATATAATTGTTTACCTAGTTTAAGATTTATAATAATCCTTTTGGCTTATTAATTGCAGGAATCTACTTATATAGGAAAATGAAAATAGGCAGATTATAAAAATTGGTAGACATGGTAAAACATTTTGAAAAACCTATATCATTGATATTCGTAATAAAATCCAAAATAATAGTTTTTTATTCTAATGCAAAAAAAAATTAAAATTTCACCCGTTGCTGGTTTTTACAAGTATCATACATTTTATGATACTTGTGGGTTTTACGACAACCTTATGAATTACTTTTTTATTCATTATTATTATCATTATTAAAATAAAGTAAGAAAATGTTATGTTTACGACGCATTTCTCCAAAAACACTGACATCAAAGTCAAAAATTATCACGGACGAGAACAACGGAACATCCTTCAAAAAAATAATATCTGACCAATAAAAAAGAGATAAAAAAATTTGTAAACGCAGTTACAATGGATAATATTTCTTCTAAAAATTAAAATCTTAACATCGTTGCTAGCATTATTGGATTAGGGTATGCCAAAGTAAGCGTTTTCTCAAGCCTTTATTTTTTTTTTTCAAAGTACGAAATCTCGGCAGTGCGCAAGTATGCGCAGCTAAATATTTTTCTTTTGGCTCAACAATTGGTTGATACACATACCCTATTCGGCTTAATGCATGGACTTGGTTGGTTTTTTTTTTTTTTTGTAGCTCTATTTAAACTCGATAAATTGTAAAAAAAAATGGTCTTTTTTGTTTCATTTATAAGAACCTTAAAAATTATTTTTGTTTTTTTTAATTTCAAATTTAAATTTACTTATAAGTAACTAAACCAGGAACTATTAACAAAAAATAAGATTTTTTCATTGCAATCGCAAAAATGAAAATAAGGAATTTTGTTTTTTTTTTCCTTTTTTTCTCTAGAAAGAAATTAACTAACTTTGAAGAGCCCTATAAATTAAACTAGTGGTCAAAAAATTATTTTGTTTGCTGTTTTTGAAGCTCTGTCTATATTTCTCTTAGAAATAAAAAACAAAACAATAAAAATAAAACACCAGATTTTGTATTTTTGACACGACTTTTCCCTTTTTGGACAACTGTGCGATGGTCACACTTTGCAATAATCATTAGTTGCCAGCCGTTCGCCGACTAGTAAACATCAGTTGACCAATTAGGTACATACCATAAAACAAAAATACTAGTTATCAGCCGCACCAAGTCAGGAAAAAATCAGTTGCTAACCAAACTCCTGCAAACATCAGTCAGTTGCCAACCGACCTCCACGCCGCCGCGGCCGTCGCAGGTAACATCGTAGGAGGATAGCCTATAAATAATCAGCTTACAGACTTTCCCCCCACCAGTGGTGAGGGATCTTGTCACACAGACTCACCCCGTAGTCAGAATTCGTTCTGTTGATTGACCGAATTTGTCTTTGATTTACCGGATTCGTCCGTGATTTACCAGATTTCTCCATGACTGCCTGGATTTATCTGCGATTTATCGGGTTTGTCCGTGAGTGCTCGGGATTCGTTTTTTAATGCCCAGATTCATCTGCGATTGACCGGATTTGTCCGTGATTTTCTGCTTATCGTACATAGTCTTCCCCTCATGTCTTGTCATATAAACTAACCCCGTATTTTTCCCGTGATTTATTCCATCGATTATTCACATTCGCATCCCAGCCCCCAGTTTCGAGACGACAAGGAAGACCGAACCTACGGTTAAAGGACCAAGTGACTGCGGATGCATAAGCGCTTGGTTTCGGCGACTGGAGAGTGCATGCGAAGGACCGTTCACGATGGAAGGCTGAAGTATCTCAGGCTGAGATCCTTCATGGATTGTGAGCCAGATAAGTAGGTAGTAAGTATTCATATTTGAACGTTTCCACCCATTTTTCGACCCTATACTTGCAGTGAGACTACCAAAGCCCGTTTATTCAGCAGAATACCGAAGGAAGTAACATGCGGGACAACATACCACACCAGATAAGGACAACGCTAAATTAATAATTTGTAAATAAATCTTTGGTATTAATAGAAGTTAATAAAAACATGACTTATATTAAAGTAAAGTGGACTAAGCTGCCAACCTTGAGGTACGCCAGAGTTGTGAACAAAAGAATCATCTGAATGAGCGCTAGTGGAAACCCAAAGGGTATGCTAAAGCCGATCTGATATTCTTTTTCCAAAGTATTCAGACCACAAAGTGGTTTGAATTCAATGTGACAGTTCTAAAACTAATAATGCCACACTATACTTAAGAGTAATAGTAGATGATGGATTCACCGAGTTTAAAGATGGCCGAAAATTTGACAAAAGAACGGAAGTGAGATAACTCACTCTTCTACTTATATTGTGACTGTGATTGGTTAAGACGTATATACATGGGACACATCTCATTTAGAAGAAAAAAACAGCTAGCAAGAGGAAGAGGCGAAAAAAAACTCAAAAGAGGAGCATAGAGAATCAACACACATTTTGAGGAGAATACTTACCTTTTACCTAAGAAAAGAAAGAGTTAGCAAAATCTGGGCAGAAAATTTTAAGAAATTCTTAAATTCGATGCTCGATCGGGCTATTCACAGTCGGTTATTACAATGAACGCAAGGACTTTCACATTACATTACTTGAATTTGAATACCGTTATTGCATTTTTAATACAGTGACCTTACGTTCGTTCCACCCTAAGAAAAGCAATTTTTGTAAGGGCCATCAGTATTAAATTCAGGCATATTAAAGGCTTGTGCTTGTGCTGTTTTCAATTGCACTTTAAAACACTCCACTCAGGGATGGAATTTGAGGTTTTTCAATTGTACTTAATTTGTTTTTCAAATTGTACCAAATTGTACCAAAAACTAGTTTCGAATAAAAATGGACTAATTTAAAAATTTTATTTAAAAAAAAAAAATGTCAAGAAAAGATTCCACTGACCTTTCAGTGAAGAATAACTTTTAATTAATACAGAAAAAACTGTAATTACAGAAAATTTTACCTTTAATCAACAAAATAAATTCATAAGCACTTTTTTCATTAATTTACTATACATGGGCTGCCCGTGAAAAATACAAAATTTGAAAATATTGAAAATAAAGGGTTCCACCGGAGAGTAGAAATGATTGGGCGAATTCATATTGTTAAAGCAGAAAGCGTTTGGAAGCTGTATTTTTTTTTTCTTAAAGAACGCCTGAAGCAACAATTTCCGACATAAGCTTTAAGTTGCTTAGTAGAAATGCTTCATTTATTAACAGTGGCATATTATCCTAAAGGCAAACTAGGCACGTGCCTAGGAGCGCGAGCCAACAAAGGGGCGCACGGGCGCAGTAATTTTGAAAAGTGGCAAATAATGCGAGTTCAAACGTGGTTGTTGAACTAACAAACTCATGAACTCGAACCGCACTTGCCACTTTTGTCAAAATAAAACTCGGTCCTAAGCAATTCCACAGGCAAATTTCTTCTCGAACAACATGCTCTAGAATCAACAAATGCTAGATGGTCACAGGCTCACAGGGCACCACTTGCCTAGCAACCAAACAAATATGGCCAATCAAAAACCTGAAACGGTCAAAAGGTTTGATCTTCCTGAGCAGAAAAAGTATGAGCTCCACAGTTGGAGTCATAACAGGACACTGGCCTCTAGGTAGACATGCTTTGAGGCTACGCAGACGACTTCTGTAGAAGCTGCATGAACAAGGAGGAAGAGGAAACAGTCCAACACCTTTTATATACTTGCCCGGTACTCTTCAATAAAAGGAATAACTATGTCGATTGTCGGTAATCCCTTCTACGGTAATACCAGTGAACTGTCAACGGTCGACAAAAGATGTCTCTCTAACTTCATTAAAAGAACAAAATGGTTTGCTTAAGTTTATTACTCTCCAATGGCATCACAATGGACCCTAAGTAAGTCAACAACATCTAGATAGCCACTCCAACTCCACCCAGACTCAACTGGGTTTACCTATTTGGTTTGCCAGTTCCGCAATTGACTTAGATTCCTTCTGATTTTGTAAAGTGTTTTTGAATATTGATTTCACTTATTGTACTGGCAAATAATGGTTGAAAATCATCAGCGAATGGCAAAGATTTTGACGGATTAAAACCCTCATATGTTCTAGATTGATTTTCGGGGAAATCTGATTTGCGAACCGAGTTGCAAATCATAGCAACCAACTCGAGTTAACTTGGATTACAAAATTTACGGTGTGGCAGTCGGCACATCATTAACTAAAATATTTCCAACGGAACCCGTAAGATCTTTGGGACAATACTTATGATCTCACGTAAACTTAGACTCTTTTTCCTTGGCCCCCATTTCAACGCGGAGCAGCGGTTTCTGCCAAACTATACTACTAGATATTTTTAGTATAGGGGCGCCGATGCGATGTTTGCCTATGGCGTCCTCAACGTTTAATCCGCCACTGTTTATTAATGCTGTTGAGATAATTTTCGGTTTTATGAGCAGAAAATGGCAGAAATATTAAAATGCCTATTCAAGTCGTCAAGTAAACGAGAGAACAAAATAGAACATACTTTCAACTTATTAGTTCATCTAGTCGAGGCTTGTAATTTCAAGTGCTAGTATTTTGTACGTTACAACTTCTTGCGAAGTTGGCTTCTGACAGTCCATGTATAGTATGCCAATGACTGTATTGCTTATTTCTTCTGTTCATACATTCTTCTTAAAAATATAACTTATGTAGGTATGTTCTCTGGCAATGCATCTGCTATCTAGTTTTGAAAATGATGAAAGATTTGAAAGGGCTTACACCCGACATTTTTAATATTTTACTGAATTCCCGCAGATCTAACAGAAAAATTATTAACAAGCCTGTAAATGCTAAAGAAAAAATTTAATTTTTATTAAAAAAATCCAAATTTCGCATACGCAAATTGTACCGAATAGAGACAAATTGTACTTTTGTACTTCAACAAACTCAATTGTATCGAATTTGGTACAATTGTACCAACTTTTCCATGGGTGACTCCACTTGTGCGGCTTTCATCAATACTTCAAATTGAAATGGACATTGTCCGTCACAAAAACATCAAAACATGAATTAAAACATATTATTTTATTGTTGTCAATTTACTCTTCATTTCTCACTCATGATTTTCTATAGAAACGTTAAAAATATTCGTGGATCAATATCGATGAAATTCTTAAATTTATCGACAATTTTTATTGCATTTCAATCGAAAATTTATGAAACCCAATAAAACCATAAATACACAGAGTCCGAAATATTGAAGAGGGGATTTCAAAAATGTTGTATTTATTTTCTTATGATCCCCGTCAGATGGGCGATATTTAAAACGACCTGTTTTTCCTAATGTCACTCATGTTTTATATGTGTGAAGTATGTACATATGTACTGTATATATTTGTAAAGATAACCAGAACGACAATTCTCTCAATGATGGGTTTAAGCTTCTACAACAGCTCCTACATGCTCCCGATTGCTAAGGGTGCAACTTCCCAGTGGAATAAATCTATTTGACGAGGGTGAAATACCCTTGATAGCTGTTGGATTATACACTTTGACGTATTTCGTTTGTCTATATTGTATGGTGGTGACCTTTTTGTTTAATGTTTTGTGTTGAATTAAATGGGCTGTAGGTCAAGTTGAAAATAAAACATTTTTTTTGTTTTATTTTCAACTTGACCTACAGCCCATTTAATTCAACACAAAACGTATTTCGTTTGTTTAGAGAAATAAATACCAACATAAACATAAACCCTTGTCGTATTGGTATAGGTATGTTATGTTTTAAGGGCTCTAATAACTTTTTACTCGTGACATTTCGGTTGTTTTAAACATGCACCATGCACTTTTTGCTGTTACCATTTTTTGTGGTTGGCATTTTAGGAAAGGGAAGTGGGAGTTGGTTAAACATTGGAACGCTATTCTACTAAAACTTCAATTGCAGTACTTCAACAGTGAAATTTAAGGACTTCAAAGAGCTACTCTTACGAAAAACTTTACTTTTTCCCACTTGCATGTCTAAGTGTCGTTTTTTCTTCTTTCCTTGCTCTCTGTTTATTTTCTACCATCTGGACCATACCCAAGCCAAAGGAGGAACACCCACACCCACACACACACACTAGCGTTGCGTTGGTTGGGTTTGTAAAAAAATATACATTCATAGATTTGAAAACTTTGGTAGCGTTGTCGGCGTGTCGTCTCGCTCCGTGCACATCTTTCGTCGGAAAAGCTCTAAAATAAATGAGATATTAAAACTTTTGAATTTAAATAATTTTAAGTGGGTAAGTATGTGATGGTTGGCGCCCCCTAAAAATGCAATAGACTGAGACTTTTCCAGACTCTCTTTTTGTATGAGGACTTTAGATGGTGATGATGATTGCTTAGTTAAGAGGGTTGCAACTTGCAAGAATATATAATTCACTCTTCAACATGTTCTTATTGCAACCTTTGCATGTGCAGTGTGCACTAGCAGTCTTCTATTCTAGATGGTTATGAAAGAACTTTGTCTTTATTATTATTTTTGTCTTTTTTTTTTTTCTTTTGAAGAGATGGTGCTTACAAACCGTTGTGTTGCTGGAAAAGTAAACGATTTGCCTCTGTGCCATATGATTTTATTGAAATTGTTTTAATTTATGTGAACAAGGACCAAGAACTTGTTCTTACTGTTGAAGTGGACAGCGAACGCTAAAAGCTGGTTTTGGATTTTTTGTTTTCAAAATATATATGAACGTAAATGTATGTAGCTAGGTACCTATTTGCTATTATTATTAACTTTATTTCTTGATAAATATGTACATATAATCTTGTTCAATTTAACGAGCTTAAAAGAAAAAGACAACCACGACGTCTGATGATAAGAGATAGACTAAATTTATTAAGTGATACAAGAATTTATTTAAGTAATACAACTTCCAATGGGAGCCGATATTGCTAGTACTAAATTATTCAAATAAATTCATTTTTCCAACACTCCCACTTTTGAATAGATTTAGTTGAAACAAAAATACAATGCATAAAGGTAATTATAAAATTCATATGCATATACATAGGTTAGTATTACATTACTTTAATCAAAAACCGAAAATTTTCAAACTTATTTTTGCTTAAGGGTTTTGTAAAGATGTCTGCATTTTGAAGTTCAGATGGAACATAATTAATCTTGAAATCGCCTCTGCTGAATCGTTCACGGATGAAATGATAACGAACATCGATATGCTTTGTTCGTTTGTGGAATTCAGGGTTCTTGATTAGCTTTATTGCTCCTTGGTTTACCATGTTTAGGTTAACCTCTCCAGTTGCAGAGGGAACTAATTCTTCGATAAGTTGACGAAGCCAAACCATCTCCTTCACTGCCTGCGACGCTGCGATGTACTCCGATTCGGTAGTAGATAGGGAGAAACATCTTTGCCTCTGTGATGACCAAGACACGGATCCACTTCCCAAAGAAAAAATTTGCACGCCTGGGTCGTACGAACTTGCTCCTGCATGCTAAAACTAAATATTTATGATTACTTCTATGTTCCAAAACTTGCAAAACGTTGCGCTGAAATAAGAGATATACTTTAAGCAATTCTGATTACACTCTTACAGCTTACACTTAACTCACAAAAAAAAAACTCAACATATAAAAATAATTAGAATTTATTAAATAAATTAAAATTTGAAAATATACCTCGTAAATACATTTCATTCCAAAAGTTTAAATGCCAAACAAATTCAAACCTTGTTCTTGATTTATTGAATTTTTTTTTTGAAAATCATCGGAGCCGTTTTTTTTAAATTAATTTTTTATATATAAATTTTTTCAAAAATGTCTTAAAATTAATTTGGGTATGCAGTTTTTAAGACCATGTAAATTTACATATTATACTCCAATTTGGATTTTTAAAACTGATCCGTTTTTGAGATACAGAATTTTGAAAAAAAAGTTAAAAATATTTTTTAAAATTCAAAAAAAAATTTGAAATTTTTTTGAAAACAAAATATTATTTGAACAATATATACGTACTTTCGAAAAAAACTTACGCTGATCGGACTTTTGATTTTCGAGAAAATCTAATAACAAAAAAGCGGTTCTATGGGAGGTACCGTTTTGGAGCAATACAATTTTTTTTCAATACTTGCCGTATATTCTATGTGTCGCAAGTAAAAAAAAAAACCAGTGGTCGACCGTCTAGTAATATGGTCTCCGGCAAAATCAGCATCGCTGTAACAAATCAAAGAAAAACAGTTACTTTTTTCAAAAATAACACCCATTTTATGAGTCCCGCTGATGTACTTCAGTATTCTTTTGACTGCATTGACGTGGGTCTGGATTGGTGAGTCTGGGTATCGTGAAACTACTCCCACTGCATAGCTATATCTGGGCGAGTTGCAACGGCTAAGTACATAAGCGACCCAACCGCCTCTCTGTAGGGAAACTTGACATCTTTGGAGGATTCCGAGTTAGAACAGGCCTCGGCAATTAAGCATGTTAAATCGTCGCAAATTACACTCAGAATAACGAGATTGACTGACATGAACTGCTCCATTTGGTTTCCTTTTCAACTCCATACCTAGAAACCAATCTGCACCCAATGTTGTTATCTCGAACTGCGTCTTTAAAAACTGTATGAATCTTGAAGCATCCTCCTTATCCCGTGCAGCTACTAGTCCATCATCAATATATATCGCGAGGATCATACGCCTATTAACATCACCTGATATAAATACACATGGGTCCATTTTGCTGGGTTTAAGGTTAAACTACTTCAAAACTGCTGTAAACTTCTCATACCAGCACCTAGACGCCTGTTTCAACCCATACAAGCTCTTTTGAAGCTTACAAACTCGTCCAGATCTGTCATCGAAGCCTTGGGGTTGCTGCATGTATATCTCTTCACACAGGTCGCCATATTAAAAGGCCGTCTTTACATCAAACTGAGATAAATGTAATCCCTCTTTGGCCACAATTGCGAATATGCACCGTAAAGAAGTAAACTTTGCCACCGGACTGAAAGTTTCACCATAATCGACACCTTGCTCTTGACTGAATCCGCGAACTACCAATCTAGCTTTATATCGCTGCAAACCGTTGACGCCTAAGTCTTTCAGTTCATATACCCATTTATTGTCAATGGTTTTTCTGTTCGGCGGAAGCTGTACCAAGTCCCAAGTATGGTTCTCATGGACGCTATTCATCTCCTCTTCCATTGCTTCCTTCCAATTTGTTGCATCGTGAGAAGAAAGTGCATCTCGGTAAGAACTTGGTTCCCGTTGTGCCAGAAATGCATGTTTTTGAATAAGGTGGCACATGCCAGAATAGTCAACACTTTTCCGGTTACGTAGACGATCCCTCAAAGGAAGCGTCACATCACGACCATTATCGTTAGTCCAAACATCGTCATCTTGGAGTGGTTCAGTGTCACCTTCAACTTCATCATCAGCAGATTGGTAAACGTCTTCTCTTGCCTGCTCTCCATCTTCTTCTTCATTTTCTGGGGTAGGCAAATCATGAACTTCAGTTAAAACATCTTGATATTGGTCAATTTCCTTGAATGTTATGTCTCGCACTATTTAAATCTTTCGATGAGAAGGTATCCAGATGCGGCATCCTTTGGAAGTTTCTGAATACCCCATAAAAAAAACATTTTTCAGCTTTTTTGTCCCATTTTCTGCGCCTTTGCTTGGGTATGTGGACAAATACTTCAACGCCAAAAACTCTGAGGTTTTCAAGATTGGGTTTACGACCAGACCACATCTCAAATGGTGACTTGTCTTTTAAAGTGCTTACGCCAGTTCTGTTCAAGACATAAACTACCGTATTTACCGCTTCAGCCCAAAACTTCTTTGATAAATTCCTAGCATGAAGCATTGAACGTGCCGCTTCAACTATTGTATGGTTTTCTCGCTCAGCACTACCGTTCTGTTCCGGCGTATAGGGCACAGTGGTTTCATGACGAATAGAGTTTTTCTTTAGAGGCGATCTTACAGCTTCGTTCACAAACTCCAAACCATTGTCTGTTCGAACTGTTTTCACTGGCAGCCGCATCTCAGAGCTGGCTTTATTCAAGAACTCTTCTATTGAGGAACAAACTTCTGATTTGTTTTTAATAAAGTAAACTACCTTGAAATGGGAAAAATTGTCTTTGAAAAGTTCAAATTATCTGCAACCCCCTATAGAAGTTTCTTCCATAGGACCACATACATCAGCATACACTAATTCTCCGGGTTGACTGGCTTTAAATGTGCTTTTAGGAAATGAAAGTCTATGCTGTTTGCAATACATGCAGGCATCCTTAACATCTATAAAAGGAATACCTTCTTTTGACAATTGAGAACGTACCTGTGAGACATTTTGATGTGCCAGACTTTCAAGGACAGATCTTTGGAAGATGCAAACGCTGCAGTATGATCCGTAGTACCCTGTACAACAAAACACAATCTGAACAACTGTCCTTTCGCTCTCCAACTGCCACAATAGATCCATCGTCTTTCTTGAATTCACATCTCAAATTATCTGAAATAAACATGAGCCCTTATCGAGAGCACGGCTTTGAGAAAAAAGATGTACGGAAATTTTTGGCACATACGAAACGTTCGAGAGATGTTTTTCACACCATTTCTCGCCATTATAGGATAAAATATTTATATCTCCTGTTCCCAATGCAAAAATCCTTTGACCACATCCTACTCTTATATCCATTGGATCAGTTAATCTTTCGTAACGTACAAACCAATCTCTGTTATGTGTCATATGATCACTGGCACCCGAGTCGAGATACCAATTATCATCAATTTTATCATGATTCATTACCAACGCCTTGCAGGTACTTGTCGGTGCGTTGTCCTTTCGCCCCTCACTTGCACTTCCAGCCTTCAGTCTATGACCATCAGAACTTATATATTGTGCCCCTATAACCCCACTTGAAGTTCCAGTCCATAAAGCATCATCAACCTTCCTCTTCCCCATTACCTCACTTGAAGTTCCAGCCCTCACTTCTTCAACGCCAGAAAATATTCTCTTTCCCGTTGCAACCTCACTTGTACTTCCAGTTCCAGTCTCCTTTTTCACAGAGTATGCGAGCCTCCCTTCTTTGTACTTCATTCCGGTTTCCAGTCTTCTTTCTATCGACAAACTTCTTTGGACAATCACTTTTCCAATGACCAAATTCATGGCACCTAAAGCATTTTCCAGGTTTGGAGAATTTCTGCGGTTGCTGCTTCTGGTTCTTCTGCTTTGCATATAACGCTGTGCTTTTAGTCAAATTACCTGAATTAGACGAAAGTGAATGCATGCATGCTTCCTCCATCACTAACCGTGATGTGAGACTGTCTAACGTCTGCTGTTCCTTTGCCGTAGATTCCCAAGCACAAAAGAAATGTTGGTAACAATCAGGAAGTGTCATTAACACTTTCGTGATAACCATGCTTTCAGACATCTGGGCCCTATTGCACCAACCACTTTTCACTTTTCACTTTGCAACTTTTCACTTCAACTTTGCAAATTCTGTTTCACCAAACGCTAATTTGCAAAGAGGAAATTATTTTTTTGAAAAGTAAACAAAAAAATCCTTCTTTGCAAATTTTGTTTCACCAACCACAAATTTGCAAAGTGAAAAGTACTTTTCTGAAAAGTGAAAAGTTTTGTGAATTTGCAAAGAATTCTTCGATTTCGTTTCACCAAACGTTTAAACTTTGCACTTTGCATTTCAAATACTGAAAAGCTTTTCAATTATTTGCAAAGCAAAAATTTCATTTGCGTTTATTCATTTGTCTTGATAAGTCCTTATAATTATGAATAATGAATATACAGAATATATACAAATGGACTTATGTTTGTACAAGTTTCTATGTTTGTGTGTATAAAGTCCGATATGGACTCCGAAACGGCCAAGCCGATATTTATAACATTTTCATGGTAAAGTTTCATTCAAGGAGTCGGACAACTTGAAAAATCAATTGTATGTACATAGATTGAAAACTTCGTTTTTTGCGTGAAATTTTTTGTTTGAAAACCGCTTATATCGAATGGAAAAATAGAAAGTTCTTGATGGTAGACTCGGAAACCTCATTGGTTTTCAGAAGAAAAATTGCATGGAATTGTAGGATGTAGGTGCATTTTCAATAATTTGAAAAATGAAGAATTAAAATGTAAATGTTTTTGTATAATACATTAAAAAAATACTTTTTCTATTTCTTAACTTTTCCAAAACAACTAAATTTTTGGGGTTCTTGTCAACATTGTTCTTAACATTTTCACTTTTCTTCGTTAAAAAAGTTGAGATTTTGTGCAATGTGACATTTCAATGATGGAGAAGTCGAAAAAAATGGGTCCGGCGATTTCGTTTATCTGTCTGTCAATCTGTAAACGCACCTACAGCCTTAACCACTGATCCGATTGATTTTTTTAAAGTACGTATATATTGTCGTTGAAAATATTTTGTATTACAAATTTTCAAAAATTTGTTTGTATTTAAAAAAAAATATATTTAAACTTTTTTTTTTCAAAATTCTGTATCTCGTAAACGGATCAATATTAAAAATCGAATTTCCATTATTAAATGTAAACATATTATTTAACACTGCATACCCAAATCAATTTTAAAACGTTTTTGAACCTTTATATATAAAAAATTAATAAAAAAGAAAAGATAAGATTTTTTTTTAAATTTTAAAATCAATAATTTAAAAAAAAAATCTTATGAAATCAATTTTTTTTTCAGATAAAATGTATTATTGAGTTCCCTTCATATTTCAATTTCAATTTTTATTAATGAATTTTAATAACATGTTTTTTTTTTATTGTTGTATGTTTTTTTATGAGTTATAATTTAGAATATATATTTCTTATATCATCACTATCATCACTAGCGAGCGAAGTTGTTAATTTTTTTTGAATTTGTAATAATAACGACAAGGAGTTCAATCAAATCATTATAAATATTTGACTTTGCAACTTTGCAAATTACGACTGAAAATGAAAAGCTACATTTTAACTTGGTGAAACGCCCACACTTTTCACTTTGCAAAAAAACATACAAAATTGCAAAGTGAAAAGTCAGGAACTTTTCATTTTTGGTGAAACACTTTTTACTTTTACTTTGCAGAAAATTATTATTTTGAAAAGTTGCAAAGTGAAAAGTGAAAAGTTGTTGGTGCAATAGGGCCCTGCTCTCCAACATCTCTAAGTTGCCTCACAATATTTTCCAACTTGGAAATATGAGTCGCCACGTCATCATCAGCCTCCTTCTCGAAGCCATAAAACCTCTGTAGCAACATGTGAACGTTCGTGGTAGAAGATTGTTCATATACGGCCTTCAAGTTCGCCCACATCTCCTGAACAGTGTCGCAGTTCACTATGTGGCGAAGCGGTGTTGAACCTACGCTCGTAACAATAATGCGTTGAGCCTTGCTATCGGTTTTCATCCCACTCGAAACCCTATTTTCAAAACCTTCCTGGGTCTCAGCTTCCCCTTTAACCGGTCGATTGTTCAGGCCATTTACCTGTTCGAATAGACTAGGAGCCTTAAGTAAAATCTGAACTTGAAACTTCCATACGGAATACTGTTCAGAATCAAGTAGTTTCTCAATTTTAAAACTTCCAGATTCCATTTTGAATTTTAAAACTATACTATACTCTTTATAGGCCCACGTGACCTGCTGGGCACATAACCTGTTCAATTTAACGAGCTTAAAAGAAAAAGACAACCACGACGTCTGATGATAAGAGATAGACTAAATTTATTAAGGTGATACAAGAATTCATTTAAGTAATACAACTTCCAGTGGGAGCCGATATTGCCAGTACTAAATTATTCAAATAAATTCATTTTTCCAACAAATCTTAATCTAACCGGTGTACAGAAATTAAGAAAATGTTTAACAAGAAACAGTATTTTGTTGTCAGAAGGACAAGTGACAAATGCTCGATGCAATTTCTTTTATAAATATAAACCAAAATTCATTAATGGGGAACTACAAATTAGAAAAATGTTACAATTTCAAAATTCAAAAATAATAATTTTATAAACTTCAAAGTAATCAATGAACAAAATCAAAAAGAAAACAAAAAAATAAATAAAAAAAACAAGAAACAAGTTAGGCTATTGGGTAAAAGAGGAACTTCTCATAGTGCGTTAATCGAAAAAACCACAGATACATATTTTAAAAGTGTTTAAAAGCTTCCAGTTGATTATGGGAGCAATAGGAAAGCCTGGATGATGTCATACATTTTTGGTAAATGCCTGCGAAACTGGGAACGCTGCCGTCGCGCTGACTAAAGAAGGAGGATAAGAAAATTTTACTACTTTTGCTTTATTGACCTGCACATCTGAGTAAGACAAAGCGATATCATCAGCGAAAGCAGTCAATTTTCCTTTGAAAGGTTGAAAAAATAGAAAATCGATAAACATAACGAAGAGAAGAGGACCTAATACTGACCCTTGCGGGGCAACTAACAAACAAACAAAAATCTCAGTGTATTAATGATGGGCAATTGTTCTTATATGCACTGATTGTGCAATAGGATGTTCTGAAAATAAAAGAAATAAATAATATAAATAATATAATAATAATCTTAAATATCAAGATAAAGATGGAGAAACCGAGCTTGAAGATATATTTGGTAAACTTAATTTTGAAGCTGTCAAAGGAACTATGCTGTCAATCAGACGTCAAAATAATTGGTCTAAACCAGATGTACCAGTGATGCCACTTTATTACGAAAACTCAAATAGCAGTACTAGTAGTAGTTTGACCCAAAACTGAGAGTTATTTGTCGTCAGCTCTAACAAATATATATCTACAAACATTTTAGCATACAATATATCTGGATTAAATAACAAAGTACTATTTGTAGATTTTTTTAATTATGTTAAGAACTTTGAAATCTTCTTTCTGTTTGAAACACATTTAACAATCGAAAATTTAAGTAATTTTAGTAAATATTTTATTGGATTTAAACTTATTTGGAGTGAAGCAAGTAAAACATCTGCAAGAGGTCGTGCAAGTGGTGGCAGCCTCTATGGTATAAAACAATCGCATCTAAAAACTTACGATTTTGAAGAACTTGATGGCACTACCGTTGTAAAATGTTTAAAGCAAAATAATATGTACATTATACCATTCTATATAAATTGTAATAAGTGGACCTATGATTTTGAAAAATTGAACAATACAATGCAACTCTTAGCTAATAAAAGTGTTCTACTGATTGGAGACTTGAATTCAAGAATTAGTAACTTACAAACCACCATCATGCATACTGTTACAAATCCTCATATACCCAACATCAACCGTACATCTAAAGATATTGTTTGCAATAATAATGGATCAAATATATTGGAACTACTCCAAATGTATGACCTTATTGTGCTCAATGGCTGTACTGAAGGAGATACAGATGGACATTATACATTTGTAGGAGGACAAGGCAAATCAGTTATCGATTACTGTGCTGTAAATAATGACTGGACAAGAATAATTAAAAAATTTGAGGTTCAATGTGACCACATGCCAATCATTGTTGAGTTTGATGTTGAAACTCCATCTCATCAGAAAAACCTTACCCTACCTCCCAGACTTAAATGGAAATGTGAAGAGAAAAATTCGTATCACCGTTTACTAGACAGCTTTCTTCTAACAAATGAATCGATACCTGAGTCCACAGAAATACTCGCAAATCAATTAACCCATTACATAAGAAGTTCCGCACCAAAAAATATTTGCAACTTTAAGTCACCATTTAAACAGAAATGGTTCGATAAAGAATGTTTAAACGCCAGGGAGAAATCATTCGCCCTCTTACGTGCCTGCAGAACTTGTAATGACCCTGACATACGAAACTGGTACATTAAAGCGAATAACCAATACAAGAATCTGTGCTTAACAAAGAAAACTAACTTTGATAATCAACAAGCTCACTTACTAGGCCAAACCAAGTCCTCAAAGGATTTTTGGAGGATAGCAAAGGAGATTAATGGTTTAAACTTCCAAATTGGTGTTGGAGTATCTGCTGATGTTCTCTCTATGCACTTCAAACGTCTTCTAACAGACAACTCAAATCTAATGTTTTCGTATGCCGAACCCCTTATTTTCGACGACTTTTTAGATGGTGAGATAACAACTGTGGAAATACAGGCTGTTTGAATAAAGTCAAAAAACGGAAAGGCACCAGGCGAGGATGGTATTCCGTACGAATTCTTCAAAAATGCAAATACAAAACTAAACTAACCATTTAAAAATTCTTTACAACAACGTTTTCTCGAAAGCTGACATTCCTTCATCGTTTAAGAAATCCATTATATTCCCTATCCACAAAAAGGGTTCATTGGAAAATGTAGAGAACTACAGAGGTATCTCATTCATGAATGTCTCAGCCAAGATATTTTGTGGAATACTTGTGGCACGGTTAGAAAGATGGGTAGAAGAAAAAAATATCCTGACAGATCAACAAGCTGGATTCAGAAAAAACTTTTCAACTATAGATCAAATATTTACGTTATCCTCAATTGTAAAAGCTTTCCAAGCAAGAAACAAGAAAATTTATAGCTTCTTTGTAGATTTCAAAGCCGCCTTTGACCTCGTTAATAGAAGCGCATTATTTTATAAACTGTCACAGTTAGGTCTCTCTACTAAATTTCTAAGAGTCATTCAAAAAATGTATTCTGAAACAAATGCAACAGTCTGGGACGGAAAAGACTTCTCGAAATGGTTCGAAACACAAACTGGTGTAAAACAAGGATGCCTTCTTAGTGCCTTACTGTTCTCTCTTTTCATCAACGACAAAGAAAAAGATCTGCCTGGTGGCATACGAATTGCTAATATGATCAGAAACGTCTTGTTGTATGCTGATGATCTGGTCATACTATCTGAAACTCCAGAAAACCTTCAGTTGATGATAAATCGGCTAGCCAACTACTGCACAAAATGGGGACTAAAAATTAATACCGAAAAGTCGAAAATTATGGTTTTTTCCGGACCATCTCGAACACAAAGTGTATACAGATGGTTTTATAACGGAATTCAATTAGAAGCTGTGAAGGAAATCAAATATCTAGGAGTAAAATTGAACCCAACCTGACTCTGTCGTCAAATCAACTCTTTTTTACGCTTCCAAGTTTGGGGTTCAGACGAGTATGAAGTTATCGAAAAATTCCATAGGAATTTCCTCAAAAAACTTTTTAACTTACCAATAAAATCACCAAACTACGCAATCTATTTACAAGTACTCTCAAATCACAAGCGGATTACATTATTAAAATAAGCTCATATCCAGACTCTCGTTTAACTAAAAAAATGCTTTCGTATGAATTGAGAAACAAGGACTGGTGTGTGACTAGGTGGTTAAACATTGGAAGCGAATGCGGAGAATCAATTATATTCGATCTCAATAACTTGGACAATCTGAGGAGCCAACTATATAAAACAATCCAAAAAAAAGAAGATTCTTTCCGTGTGTCGTTTATTGAACAAGCCCGTAAATCAGAAGCCAGATTATTGTATCCTCTCCTGAACTACAACCTGAAGGATAAGAACTACTTTAATGATAGATTCAACTACAGTGAAATATCTCTTATTTTTAAAACAAGATGTGAGTTACTCAATTTAAATGGTACCCCATATAATGGAAGCTTCGACCAATTTTGCAATATTTGCAACTTGAAAGCGAAAGAGGACTGCTTCCACATAGTAAGTGTTTGTCCAATCTACTCGCCCCAAAGATTAACTTACTTCGGAAAGAAATACCTTACCCTGCAGGAGACAATACGAATTTTGAACGAAGGCGATTGGAAAAAACTAGCTAATTATATTAAAGCCATATATAAATATAGAACTTTAATTGTAACAGAATATTTTGATTGATTGTCATTGAGATTAAAAAAAAAAAAAAATTAAAGCTACATCTTAAATAATATTTTGCCAACCGAGCTGACGGCTAAGCCATAGCTTCTTAATTCATTCTTACTTTTAACTATTGTAATAGAAAAATTATGCGAATAAATGAATTTCTTACTTACTACTTACTTACTTATTTACAGAGGAAATGTGAAATATTGCTAGGAGGACTTCCAAGTTCCAATGTTGTCCAAATCTATTTTCGAAATACTCACGCAGTTTGTTCAACTATGATTGAGCATGTACCATATCTTCATCTTCCACCAACATACGAGTTTTTCTGGGCTAAATGAACGAAAGACGCTGTCAACTTGTAGGCGTTCTATATCTTTTGATAAGAAGTTACCGTTTTTCTTTTCTTTTCAAGTTCTGCCGTAGAATAAAAATCTGTTAGAAATTCTCCACGCATTGATGTTGTTTTCGCCCTCTTTAAGTAATGAACAATTCACAAGTTTCGTTTTAAAGACTCGAAGCTTATTAACGCTCTTAAACAGATACCTACGGCTGCACACGTTTACTGATCTAGATTAAGAGTGTTTACATTACATAAGGTTCATTTCATTAGTATTCATACATGCAATAAATTACGAGGCCACGTGCCCTCTTGAGTTTTCTTTCTTTAGACAAGGTCAATTAACTGTCTGAATTCCTTGAACATACCATAATGTACGAGTGCCTAGCTACTTCTGTTTACTGACTTCTGAGAAAAAACCAGCAACACCGAATTTCTTGCTTCCGATTCAGAGTAATCACAGGAGGAAGGTTTTTGAAATACGTTAACGCAAGGATGTAGATAACGAGAGTTTGGTACACATTGACGGGGGCGTGGGGAATATCAAATTCATGATGCTATCACATCGATTTTGAATATTCCAGGCCTCCAGTTTATTTAAAATAAAAGACAAATTAAATCTGAAACAAGATGATTCCACCAACACACCAAGCCCAAATATACCTACTTGAGTTCTTGTTCAGAGATATGCAATATTTAATCTGCGAGAATGTTTCTCTGTAAATTTTATTTTTCTTGCTCAATCCTCGTAAATATTCAGTTCAAATTGATTGCCTGGAGAATCCCAGAGACTACAAAAAGAAAATATTCCATGCAACCAGCCAGCAGAGGACTTCTCTGTCGATAGTTAGATGGTCTATTATAAATTTGCAGAACAGAGCGTGCGTATATATGTGTTTCCTTGTCATGATTCAGTAAGCAAAATTGTCCCATATGAATTTTCCAACGAACAATCTAGTCCCAGTAAATAAACATCGTACACGTCCTGCTGATGCCCAGCAAGCATCATCAATGAAGGATGTAGGTTGACGGACGATATCGGAAGTAAAAAAGGGGAAACATTTTTTTTTTTTTTTTTATTCTGTCAAAAAACAGTTTGTCACCCTATCATTTAAGCCTCTGCTACTGCCACACTCCATATTCATTCACTGTCCCTGTAAGGGTAACTGTAGAAAAATAGACTGCTGAGCTGACACAGACAGACACTCCGTCCGCTATATGCTCGCTTATACAACCCTCAAAATCTATCCATGATGGTTATACGCAACGCACAATATTATTTCTGACACACTCGGATACATATAAATGAACCATCTGCTCTCATTTGGGATCGGGACGAGATAGCTAGTCGATGGTAGAGCAGAGTCAGTCTAGCGTGGAGGTGTTTTTGTGTGTAGGCGCAGCTTGGCACTTCGAAAAGAACTCGATTGATATGGGGAAGGCAGAAAGGACTCACATTTTTTTTTATTTGGCATAGGTTGATGATATTGTCGCGTGCCGTATGTTTTTATATTGTTGTTGTACGATGGAATGGTGCTGGTGTTTATATTTCTTTTGATGCGGGTGCTAGGGGTATGTCGTTCATAGGTATGTGTGTGCTGCTAGAGCGAAAGTGTGACCTTCATTATTGTTTTTTCGTCGGTTGAAAAATTTCATTTCCGTTTATGAAAACGTAGAATTTAATTTAATCGTTAATTTGGTACACAATAATAATTCAACAGGAACTTTAGTAAGCTGAAAGTAAACTTTCACTGCTTCGAACTGCGAACCATAGTATATTCTAGAATTGTCCCTAACTTGTATGTGTATGCACATTTTAAAGGAATAATTCTAAAATTTGTCGCACTCTAAATCTACTAATATTCATAACATCCACTTCTCTAATAACAACGTTGTTCTCTTCGCTTAATTGATATCTAATTTTATGTAACGTTATCTTAAGGTTTTGTAACGGTTTTTCTCTATTATCAACTGGCCTTATATCACCCCAAATTATAAAAGAACGCAGAGGTTTCATTCCACTTCAACCGGCAGATGTGCACTTTCCAAGCATTTTCAATACACACTCAACATAAGATTAAAGTACGTTTTCATCTCTGTCGTCCGGGTTTGAATAATAAATTTATTATGTGTCGGAATAATTATGAACATTATTCTCTTTAGCGCCAGAATCAAGTTGAAAAAAATGTAAGGGATACCGTAATGGTTTTGAGGTTGGTCTATTGTTTTTTTGTTTTGTTTTGTTTTTATTCATGACAATGGTAATGCATATTTTCAAATGTGTAGATTGAGAAAAAGTACCTCTAAGGCTAAAACACACGAATCAGACAAGACGTCTTTTTGTCTTTGGACAAAAAGTCGTGTTGTATACTATCCCACATTGAGGTCGACAAAGACAAAATGTCTTGTCTTCGTCCGCTTATACAACCTATACACCGACATGTTTTTTTGTCGATTTCTGTTTGTTTGTCTTGTTCACTCTGTTGTGTGTTACTTTATAAGACGGTGTATAGTTTAAGGTACTAACATTTTGTCCCGGACTTTTTGTCGTCTTCGGTGTGTTTTGCTCCTATGCAACCCCATGTATTTACTGCAACCGACGAGCGGACAAGACTGTTTGTCATGTCGTGTAGCGCGGACAAAACTTTTTGTCGTGTTGTGTCTTTTTCGGTGTGTGTTGCCTCATAAAAGCAATAGACACAGAGACATAATTTTTTGTCGTTAAACAAAAAGACGTTTTGTCCGCTTCGGTGTGTTTTTAGCTAAGTAAGGCTAGTATTTTTGCATTGAAATCAAGAAAAAACTTATTTATGAAACTATTCTTATTTGACGCTCAAGGAAGCTATTGTTTCCCTACACAAGTTGCTGTAAGCTCTTTTTGATGTTTCTTCTAAGAAGCTATTACTTATTCAAAGCAGTTGTAAGACCTATTTGAAGAAGCTACCTTAGTTTGAACAAATGTATTAAGGCTTTCATTGGAGTTTAAGCAACTTTACAATGTATATGAAGAGTGTCAAACATGTTTGTTTAAGGATTTTCACAAGTGTAATACAAGTTACTTTTCAACATGCTTAAAATTAACAAATCAGCAAATTCACAAAACGTCACTGTACACTTTAGTTTTATTGCAACTCGTACACCAAAACTAATCCTCCTATTTTTGTTTTTGTTGTAACTACCATTTGATTGAGTGTACTTGTTCTTTTGATTCGCTTCGAAGCTACCCCTTAAAAAAATCAGGTCGTAACTTCTGCTCAACTATTTTCTTTTCTACCCTTAAAATCAGCTATAACAACAATGATTTTTTTTAAATTTAACGGAAATCTTGAGGTTCATGTACAAATAACTATTACAGATGTAAGAATAGCGCTTGGAAATTACATGACGTATCGTTTTCCGTTTTCCGTGTAAAGCAGTTTTGTTTGTTTTTAATTGATTTCGATTAAAATGTCCGTTACATGGTTTAGAGGGGTGATTTTTTATTTAAACCAAAGCACTAGCTGACATGCAATCGTTAGTTGACATTTTTATTTCGTTTCGTTAGAAATGTTTGCACTTTTGAGGACCCAACGACGACGTACCGGAAATGAGAAATCATTAATTTAGGGTTAAAATAATATTTGTCATAAGACTTTATTGTTCCAGTACCACTTCTTCTTTTCTGAAACATAAAGCGCAAGAAGAAATGAGCGCGCTTTGGTAAAATTTTGCCAAAAAAGGGTAAATCATTTTCAAAGCCAATCAAACGGAATAAACTCTGTTGGTGAGTAAGACTTTCCTTATGATGCTGTTTTACTCAAGGCTGAGGTAGGCTCGTAGGTGTCTTATAACCTTTTAGTATTGTTTCTAATTAACTAATAGATAAAGGGTTTTTCAATAAGAGTAGTTATTTTGAATAGCCCGATATTTCGGTACCTGTCACTTTTGAAGCTGTCATTTTTTGACATTTGACAGGTAAAAACTGCGCCATTAATAAAAACTATATACGCTTCAACAACGCATTGAAATTATTAAAATTGACTATAAAAATGGTGAAAATTTGGCAGAGACGGAAAAAGTTTCCGGATCACAATTGGCCACCGAGATCTCGTGATTTAACACCTTGCGACTTCTTCTTTTGGGGCCACGTGAAAAATAAGGTCTACCCCAACAGACAAGCGGCGATTCAAGATCTTAAAGATGGAATTCGTGAGACTATCGAGGACATAGGGCAGCCACTTTGCGATTTGGTTATGGAAAATTTCATGAAAAGGATATGGTTTGTTAGCATGGTCGTGGCGGCCACTTGGCTGATGTTGTGTTTCATTATTAACGACATACCTTCCTCTTTAATGAAATAATCATCCGATCATTTATCTCAAAAAATAACACCTCTTATTGGAAAAACTTTTACATTTCAATACTGGGATTAGGGAGAAAGCGTATTATTCAAATATGGTCTTCTTTCTGTCTTCAGAAAAAACCTAGGGAATAAACGCTGGTCGATACACGACTGACGGTTCATGTCTGTGGTGTGCCAAGAAGGAGGCAGCTACAGAATAAGCGGTACGGAAACAAAGCGGTCCTGTCTCTAGCAAGTACAGTAGTTTCTTTCTGTCTCTAGTACAACTAGAGCATAAGCGGCGAGTTATGTTCGGTTGATAGGCTCCTGTTCATTGTATACTTTAAAGAAGAACAACCACGAAATTATCTTTCGGAGTTCAAGGAGAAGCCTTGCCTGGTTGGAGATAGACTTTGAAGAAATAGATTCCGGTCATGGGAAATTACAAGGCTTTGCCAATATGTACCGGCTATGAAGCTACTAGTTGCACTTTGCTTCCTGGCAATTCCTATTCTTTTGGTTTGGTTCTCGGCAACGGAGAGACTGACAAATTACTTCAAATATTAACCATTATAAGTTGGCTCTGTGACTTTGTGCAGTAAAGTTGCTTAAGTACTAATGCAGATACCAGAAGTTCATAATTTGGGTACTAAAAGACATTTCCTTTCGAGTCTGAGTCTTTTTTCTCAATCACAAATACCTAACTTAAAACAAATACATAGGTACTTATACTTGCAAATTAGCATAGCCAATATTTAGAAATGTACCTAGACCCCCCTATTGATGCTTGAAATCTTAGCCAAATCTATCAAAAAGTACAAAATGTCCATAAGCCTTAATCAAGCAATCCATTTTATATCTCCCCCCTCAAACTTCCAAAGTAAAAACATCAACCGAAAAATCCCAGAATATGACCAACTTGTGCACGAAAATCCTCTTAAATTCAACATAGCAATCATCTTCATCCGGATTGCATTGTCCGGGAGACAATAAGTTGGACATTCAGTATACCTATCTAGTTTGTGGTCAGTCAGAAGACTTTTGAGCAATCCAAACTGACAAGCACTGGGTTGAGAACAAGTATTTGACTTGACGACAAAAAGGGCTTTTATGGTATAGGTTGCCTTCAGTTAATTTCAACCTCCCGTCTGTGTAGAACGGCCATTTTCAAGCGACCACAGCGAGACTGCAACGACGACGACGACCATCACAATGACAATTGCACTGGCGACCGACAGGACAACACCAAGGGATTGCAATTTTCAATTAAATTCACCTGCCCAGTCATATTGGTGTGCAGAGACAGAGACTCCACAGTCAAACACACGACACAACACACAAGCTATTGTTCAACATTCATCTCCTTAATGGACTTTCCGAATCGATTCCACTGCAGTGCACTCGCACAAATTATTGGTCCATTGGCACCGTGAAATTCTCCTCGTTGCTTCCAAAAGCAATGTGTGGTTTTTCACTTGAAGGAGTCACAATGCTTGATAAGAGCGCTGATTATGTTGCTTACAATTTATCTGTGGTGAAAAGGATGTTCCTTTGGTCTAGTTCATCTGAACTGGACGTATAGTATGCTGGATTTATGATAGAGGAGTATCATTCGCTTAGGATAGGATTGTGAAGATGAGACATGAACACAATAATAACCATATAGAATCTACCACTTTGCACATAAAACCCATTTCAACCGGACGGAAGACGGGCGGACTGAACACAATGGACGGATGTAACGGTTTCCTTTCTTATTCTTTGATTATCCGATTTGTAGTTCTCCGTACGGTTTCCACTCCCGCCACTTTCACTTCCATCCATAATACAAAAACAACAACAACAACAACAGATTAAGAACAATACAAACACACACACACACATGACAGAAAACATCTACATTTGCGAACTCAACTGGAACGGACAACGAATAAGCAATCCATAAAGCTGCACACAGAAACAGATAATCCAAAGCCAATTTATCAACCACAATTTGGAACTGCATAATGCCAAAACTACAGCAGTTTTGTGCAATGTGGATGTGGAAAGCAAGCAATAACTGGCTACTGGAGATAGATGGAGATTTTCGTATGTCCTTGTTCGGTTACAGGATAAATTCGCTTTTTGTTTGGCAGTGTGCTCGACTACTCTATACCTACTCCTGAAGCGACGCATCTGGACAAGAATCGACTTTGAGAATTACGAAATCGACCGAAAGCATAATAATTTTGCATCCTTCAAGCTGTCTTCTCCTCCGTATAATTTCTATGGTTCCGATAAAAGGACAGTATTTTACTTTTTATTTTTTTATTTATTTCCAAATACCAAAATGAATAGTTTCTTCATAGCGGCTCGGTTACGTTTTAGGTCAGATGACAGATAGGTTCCGGTCAGTGGCATTGAACAGTTTTTGTCGAAACAACAAGGATTATCATTTTGTTATTCCTTTTAGAATCAGTTACATGGTTTTAGTTTCTCTTCATAAACAATGGATGATTGAAAACTTCAAAGCTTGTCGTTTAGAAAAGTTGTTGGTAGATAGATCTACTAGATACCTAAGTAATTTGTTGGAAGTTAGTACAGCCGACAGCCCTTCGAGCTTGTTATATATTCCTTCTATTGTCTTAATTTCATTGGCATTCAATATCCGGATGCTCGAAGATGATATGAAATGAAATCCAATTTATAATTTAAAGCCGTTTTAATTTGATGTCATTTTGGTAAGTGACTTTTTTGGGTTAAATAGAAATGAATGCTTCTGAACTTCGGCCGTGTGCGAATTGGGTTAAAAAGTGGTTAAAACTTGACGTTTGAATAAAATGTGTTAAAAATTTGACTATCTGAGAAACAGGTTAAAATATGACATTAGTGGTTAAAAAACACATCCATTTCTAACCACAATTCATCCAATTCGCACACGTCCTTAGTTTATTTTTGATTTGTAAACAGGACTTCCTTTAATTTTTAAAAAATCCTTTTTTATTATTTAATGCAATCCGTTTCCAACTTCTAAGTCTTCTATGGAAGGGTAAGGTAGGTAAGTCCCCTGAAACAGAGATTTCCTTCTTCACACTTTTCCTTCGGAAATGAAAACGAACGAAAATTAAGTTTTTTTCTAATCCCTTTCAAATAACCCTGCAAATAAAAATTTTACATTACCAAAGCAAATACGGAGTTTTAACAGTAGAAAGGAAACCTATTCAAATTCTAATCCATATGTGACAATAATATCCCTCCCCCAATCTAAAAACTCATTAAAATCTCGTCTAAATCTCTTTTTCTCAATGAAGGGAATTTGCAAAAACACATTGCTGTCCGTTACATGGGGACTTAAGAATCCCGAATTCAGATTATCACCAGAGATATTCAATACACTCTTGCCTTTTGTCTCTAGTTAATTGCCAGAATAGTTGGATATGACAACTTTTTGAAAGAAGAAACAATGTGCAAGGAAGGGAACAGTACTGTGGAAAAAGCATGTACAGTGTTATTTTTTTAGTTCCGTTCACTTGTAACAAAATAAACAAATGCTTCATTAGGACTTGTACAGCAACTGTTTGCTTAACAATTTCGAATATGTATTTACTTTTAACTTTGACATTTTTAACCTACTAAATAATGGCGTTTTTAATTGGCAATCTGGAATCGAAAAAGAAGCATTCTGTTTTTGAAATCAGAAGGGAAATTCTCATTCTTCAGAATCAGAACTGTCACTTTTGCCCAATTGAACGCTTTCATAATGCTTTTTTCTACTTCCAGATTGCCAATTAAAAACGCCATAAGTTTGGTTTCTGTTGGATGAATTTCTAGTTATATACAATACATACATACAATTTGCGCTGGAAGGATATCGTATCCTATTCCTAAGGCTTCCTTAGGAATAGGATACGTAATTGGATGGCGTCAGCAAACAATTGGGATGAATTCAAGAACTGAAACAGGTCCGGACCGGATCCCACAACAGCTGAAGGCTAAAACAACGATGATGCAGTGATTATAGTTCATATCTATGAATATGAACTGTTTTAAAAAAGCCCAAACCCAACAAGCCAAGATGTTGAAAATCAGTCAACCATACGAGCCAAAAAACTGAAAAGCTTGAATGATAAAAAACCATTTAAAAAAAAGTTAAGAAAACTAAAATATCAAAAACAATGAAAGTCGACAAACTTAAGATAATAAGAACCAGAATGACACAAAACAAAAAATTTGTGATAAAATCAGCCAAGCAGCCCAATACCTAATCGCCTGGCTCTGCAAATGTTTCGTCGTTGCTTTCCTCTATAATCGAAAAATCTCCATCGTTATCTCGCTGCTGTTCATTTGATCAAGTCGATCATTTTTGGATAGCACCCGCTCACGCACCCGCTACACACCCGTTCACGCATTCATTAAAACCCTCATATTTTGCAGAACGCACACCCACATACGAAAACATACCACCCACGCTTCAATTGATGAGATACAAACAGTCATGAAAACAGTCAGAAAAAGTTAGAACAAAAAAGATCAGCTTCGTGTCTTTTCAAGTTTTATTCCACATTTTTGTTAGAACAAATAAAGGCGGGGAGCCCCCATACAAAAAATTCCCGTCGTAAAGCCATGAAGAATAAGATTCGCTTGGTCGGGTCGGCGTAAATTTAGTTAGCCGGAAAGGATAACTAAGAAGATCCTCTAAACTGCGCCAACTATAGAGGAATAAGTCTACTAACCATCGCCTACAAGATCCTCTCTGCCGTAATATGTGAACGTCTGAAGCCTTTTGTCAACAATCTGATTGGTCCTTATCAATGTGGCTTCAGGCCAGGAAAGTCAACCATAGACCAAATTTTCACGAAGCGGCAAAAGCCAAAAATGGGTCTAGCGGTAAATGAGGGAAAAACGAAGTATATGCTATCTTCGAGGAAGGACACCCAACACCGACGGCTCGGACAGAACGTCACAATAGACGCATATAACTTCGAGGTAGTAGAGGAGTTTGTCTACCTTGGCTCCGTTATAAACACGGACAATAACACCAGCGCCGAGATCAGACGAAGAATAACTCTTGCTAATCGCTGTTTCTTTGGGATAAGAAAGCAATTGAGTGGAAAAGCCCTCTCTCGAGCAACTAAGGTAAAACTGTACAACACGCTCATCATCCCCGTCCTGCTGTATGGTGCAGAAACATGGACCTTGATAAAATCAGATGAAAGTGCCTTAGGCTGTTTCGAGAGGAAAGTTCTTCGGGTCATCTTTGGCCCCGTGTACATTGAAGGGGAATGGCGAAGAAGATACAACAGCGAACTTTACGGGTTGTACAACGACATGGACCTAGCCAGAAGGGTCAAAGTCCAGAGACTCAGATGGCTCGGTCATTTAGAGCGGATGGACACCAATGCTCCGGCCCGGAAAGCCGAGGTACGTAGGAGGAGAGGAAGACCGCGACTCAGGTAGCGCACTCAAGTGGAAGAGGACCTCAATCAACTTGGAGTGCAAAACTGGAGACTACTAGCTAAGGACCGAGCTAGCTGGCGGAGACTGTTGATTGAGGCCCAAGTCCACAACGGACTGTAGCGCCACCTTAAGTAAGTAAGTAAGAAAGGCCGCGCATACCTGTCGCATTGTGGTGAATGACGGTGGAATTTCTCTATCATCACGGATTCCATTCCTGTTTCTTTCATTACACGCGTCCTTATGTTAGATGTAGAAATACCTTGGTTTGCTTGCTTTCAAGCTGCCGAAAGTATAGCGCAAACCAGATTTTATTATGAACTAAAGCACTGTGTTTTATTATAAACTACAGTAATTTAGTTCATAAAAACTTTGGTTTGCGCGTTACTTTTGGCAGCCTTAAGGCCAGCAAACCAAGGTATTTCTACATCTAACATAAGGGCGCGGGTAATGAAATGAATAGAAATAGAATCCGTGATGATGGAGACATTTCATCACATTGCAACATGTATGCGCGGCCTTTCCGGCTAGCTAAATTCACACCGATCAAGCGAATCTTATTCGTCTTGACTTTATCTTTTGTTCCTCATTTAAAATTTTAGGGGGTGCGATGACGGCAATTTCCTTTATGGAGGCTCCTTGGCTATCAGGTTTTTGCGTGAAATTTTACTTGGATGGAAGTAATATTTTTATTTCCTCGGAAAACTGGTCAATCGAGATAATTCCAAAATTTTGTTTAATTGGAAGGAAAAAATAAATAAATTGGCATTTGAAATATTGCCATTTCAGAGTTTTCATAAAGCTGCTCCATCAAAAAAAGTAGGAGCAGTCAGTGAAAATTGTAGGTACTATAAACTGAGCTTGACAACTTGATGGGACACAGAAAAGAGTATGACAGATTGTAGAATAGTTCCGGGCAAGGTTTTTCCTCATGGAGCACACTAATATATAGTTTTCTGTTCTTTTCATTGAACAGGCCTTATTTCAGGTAAACCTCGTGCCCATCTCCTACTGCTTCGTTGTATTCAAAAACTGCTGTCATATAAATGTACCAAACATTGTTTGTTTTTAACTATGTATGCAATTTTGACAATTCTCCTCTGTAGACTTGTAGCACATCCGTGAAGAGAATTAACAGAACTGAACCAAGTTGTGAATCCTGCGGTGCACCATACTTGAAAATTCTTTCTTGACTGCATGAAATTCCTGTTTTGACTCTAGAGGTTCAACCTCCACAAAAATATCTTCCAGTTAGTAACTATTGAATGGATAGCATTTAACTCATCTTATAAAAGAATTTTTTTCCACAGCGCTGTTACTTGAAATTCAATTCATTTCTGCTTTGTTAAAGAAAAACAAAATATAATTGTGGCGGAAGATTACATGAATTCAACAAATTCTAAAATCCTTTTGTCGGTTATTAGGTATGCTTTCGGTGTGTTTGAGGGAATGTGTAAATTTAAGTACCATACACAATAAAAACTAGGAATGTAGTATTATAGCTAATGTACATTACTTGGTTTTTTAGTGTTTCAGAGAGATAGAAAGCTTAAATTTAACAACTTGCGTGCTTGAATTTGAATGTTAACTGGTCAAAAGTGTCAAAAAAAAAAGATTACTCCGAATGCTATACTTGTCAACAAATAAGTACCTACATCATGTAAATGTTTCTCTGTGACGCCACTTCTAGAATCACCAATTAGACTAAATTAAAATGCCTAATTTTGATTTTTGTTTAAGCTCTTAAGCACATGAAGGATTAAAAAAATATATATAGAAAAAGAACTATAACAATGAAAAGAAGAACGAACCTACCAGGACATGTATCAAAGCAAAATTACCGCCTGATCTAATCAGATTTGCCTTCTAGACACAAAAAGAAGGTAAACAAAATTCTAGGTTAGCAGAATGTCCCAATGAATATCACACAAGCAGTTTTAAAATGTCGTTGTCCTTTGCAAAATTTTCTGAATGAAATTTTTCAATTTAAATAATCCCTGTTTGTCTGGATTGAACCTGACAACAATTCTACAACATTTAGAAAATACACAGGTGGCAGGGAAACGGAAATGTTATTCAACTCGTGCATAGAATTCACGAGTTAAGTTCATCCGGATTAAATTGAGCAAGGCGATTCCGCGTCAGTGTCCTAGATTTACATAGTTTTCAGATATCCATGTACTGGCAATAGCCAAGCTATGCATGTAAGAAAAAAATATATCAAAGACAACCAGTAGATGCCTACTTTTCAAAGTATTTAAAATGGTTTATTTGTTGAAAAGGATTAAGTGCACACCGACGAATTTTTTTTGTTTTTTTTTTCTAAATAAAAGGGACCTACCCAAGTCGGAGGTATGTTGGTCGCGTGCCACATGCATCAGGTACATTTAATTTACTTGAACGTTGCATTCATAACCACCTGGAATTCATTCATTTAAATGATATGTGGGTTTATAAGCCAATTGTGGGTAATTCCATGCAGGTTGATCCTTTTGAAATAGCAAAACGTTTGTTAATTTTTAAGTAATTACGTATGCTGCTGGTTCTACTTAAATTCCCTGAATTTCCAAAGATACAAGAATAGAGACAGTCAAAGAAATGCAGGATAGTGAATGTTTCAGCAAATTGAAATTTTGCTACCAATTCTTCCTTGGAAAGGATTAGTTTGTGGATTTGGATTGAATGAATTTGAAAGTTCAATGATTTTGAGATGTTTTTTCTCAATAGAATTGTTTTAAGCCATAGGGACAAAATCTACATATCTGATTGTATAGGTGTGCATAAATATTTTGTTTTAAAACGATTTAAAAGGGATGAACGCAATTGAAATGAAAATTGAACTCCTTTTAACGCTTTTTTCAGGGTGTATTCACACCTATATAATATTAATTCAGTAAAAGGGCTTAGCAGAGACACTGAGAATTTTGTAGTTTTCTGTGGAAAATTTTCTTCGGCCGACATAAGGCGTGTTTTTTTGGCATCGCTATCTGCAGCCACATTCGATTTACCAAAAAAACGTATCCGCAGTTGCCCATCCGCAGCAGTTTTATTTTATTTTTAAGTTGGTAGACTTCTCTAGCTGCTGGATAATAAAACAAAAACAAACAAAAACCGAAATTTATTCAAGATTATCTTTGAGTTGTTTTAACGTAGGTATAATTAATTTATAAACCAAAGTAAATTGCTTAAAATGGAAGATTCACCTTCTTTCCTTATTTTCCATTTGTGCATCCATCTGCATTTGTTCAAAGTTTGATTTGTTATTTTGGTTTTACTTTCGGATAAGTTTTTGACATGTTGGGGTATGTTCGTATAGATTTCTTCAATCGTCGTTCAATAAACAAATAAATAAAAATAAATAAAACAATAACAAACGTCAAACAGAGAAGTGTGTTTGAAAGTGTGTGTGCTTGTATGTATGTGTGAATTTTGAATCTCAAATCCATTTTTTTTAAACTCAAGTCTCAAATAGATCATGAAATCTGAGATTTTTCCACTTTTTCACAAATTTGACTCTAAAGGTATGACTTCAACGAGCACTTTTTGCAAAATTTCAAAAATTGAAAATTTTCAAACTCATTTTGTGACAGTTTTTCCACCCCAAAAATAAAAGAAATGATGCAGAAACCTTTTTTTATGTCAAAAACAATTTTTGTAGTTTTTTTTCCAAATTCAAATGGCGCTACAAAGAAACAAAAACTTTTATTTTGTAAATTTCGCACTTTTTGCAAAAGGTGACCGTTGTAGTTATACCTTAAATCTCGCAAATAGAAAACGACATTACAGAAGAAAAATACTAAACACCATAAGGCAACTATGTGTGACTCGTTCCTTGATTTGGCCGTTCCAATTTTAATTCAAAATAAACCATATAAAAGAACGCACTTAAAATGTTTTGCACTCCGCGAACACAGCCTTAGAGACTCTTTGAGTTATCCGATTATCCGAGTTACCAACCTAAGAAATTCAATTTTACTCCAATCGAGTATCGATACTCGAACAAATTTCAATTTTTTATCCGCAGTCAGATTTAAGTTTAAGTTTTATCCGCAACTGCGTGTTGTATTTGTAATACATGGAAGCTCCAACTGCAGATGCGGATAGCTGTGCCAAAAAAACACGCCACACATGTTTTTACTTTTCCGGATTCCGGGGTCCGAAACAAACCGAGACACACCGAAGACACTGCCTCTCGAACACCCGAATCTTCTCCATTTGAGATGGTGCAACGTTGAACCACACTGGACAGCCATAAACGATCATCGGCCGTATGAGGGCCATGAAGCAAATTACCTTCACTCTGGGCCCTGGGGTCAGGCCGACTGCTGTAAAATAGCCGTTATGTCAGAGCGAAAGCTCATCTGGCCCTGGCAGATCAGCACTTATATGTCTGTCGAAATATAAGTACTGATCCAGCCAGATACCGAGGTACTTCACTTCACTTTTGCTCGTTGATTTTTGTATGTGAGGCCCAACGATGACGTTCTTGCGCCAATTTTTGCGCGTATCCCCCGAGGCCGTCGACAACGGAGTCTGGAACAGAATTGTACAACCCTTCTAACCATACGCTATCGAAGGCCTTCTCTAAATCCACCAGAACAGCACCCGTGCATTGTTTCTTGGATTTGTTCCATTGGACGTCTGGAACGAGCTTAGACGCGGCATGGATATAGTGTCATGTCGTGCCTTTAACCCGAACTGATTATCCGGAATTATTGTGTTGTCCGCAGCCCATTAATCAGAGCTTTATTGATGATCTTTTCAAATACCTTACTAATACTTCGAAAAAGGCTTATCGACCGAAATTTGACGGATTGGAGTTGTCCTTTCTCTTTTTCGGGAGACGATGAACCATAGCTGTCTTCTAACGCACTGGATAATATGTATTATTCAGCGAGTTGTTGAACAGAGTGGTGTAGATGTCTATTGCCTCAGTCGTTTAGTGTCTTAGTACAATGTTGGATATACGAGCTGGAATTCTACCTTCGTGATGAGTAAGGAACTTGAGCCCGTTCGATCGGCGATTATAGCATTTGCTAAGAAGTCGTCATCAAACCGGGTGAACCCACGTGCCAGAGCGTGGTTCGGGCGGGTGCAAGCATTCACCTTATACACTTGCTGGAAAGCAGCAACAACTGTCTCCACTTTCTCCTGCGGATCTTCAATCACAAAGAAGTCATCGTCCAAGACGGCTTCCTCAGGATCAATTTGCGCTGTCAGAAGTACGTCTCTGTTCTTTACTGTCCGCTGGAGCTTAAGACAAGGAAGGTCGTTCTGATTCTTGGACCTAAATATCTTATTATTGAGGGAACATACTCGGGTCGCTAGAGTTAACGGCCGGCATTTCCTTGTCACAGTACAAATTATTAGATAACCTGTTGTTTTCCTTGACCAGGGTGTTAACGTTCTTCATCGACGATTTCAGTGCCTGTCGTCCGGGTCTGCAAATCGTCTGTACAAGTTTTTAAGTCTTGTCAGTAGTCCACTTTTCTGTCTGTGCAATGCGTCTATAGTCGCGTTACTGTAGATGTTGTTTTGGTCGCGTTCCTTGTTATTCGGTATTGTTCGTTCCATTGTCCGTATTATTATGTTGTCTATATGTTGTTGGTCGATTTCTATGTTTGTCAAGTATCTGTTGTTAAGTGGGGCTATGTCACTCGAACGAAGTTCTCATGCTAGGGTATTGGTGAAACGAGGGCAGTGCATCTTACTGTAATTGTAAGAATGCGTTGGAACGTATTCATCCAGCTTCACAAGCTCGTTCGGGATCTGGATTACAGCAGCCAAGCCACAGTGGTCACTATCGTACTCGACTGTCTGTAAGCAGTTCCGAGGGTGATTATCCAGCTTGTCTTTGTCCGTTATTGACAGTCTGGTATCGTACAGCAAAAGGTCCAGGAAGGAACCGCTCCTTGTAAACGATGGCCTTTCTTTGGCGTGTGGCCAGCAGGTCAATACCAAATTCAACACTGCAAAGATTCATCAAATTAAAAAGATGAATACCTCTTGGATTATTTGTTTGATTTCCCAATCTTGCGTGTACTTGCGTTCAAATCTCAAGCCATAACGTATTAGTTTTCTTCAAGCTCAGTTTAGTACACTGAAAGAATCTCGAACTCTGAAATTCAAGATAGTAGCTGCGGAGGATTCAGCCGCAAAAGTCGCATAGACCGTTTACAGGTCTATGCTTGGCCATTTGTTTCGCAGCTGGTACTCCTCGTGACCATGCTAGCATTTGCTGATCAGAGCATATTGTTTGAGGAGATATTGCATGCAGCAAGTGGTGTTCCTGGGTTTTGTTTTTGTATAACATGAGGCAGAAGTGTTCCGTTTTGGCCAGCTCATCGGCTTTGCAATTTCCCGGAATGTCTCTGTGGCCCGGCACTCAAATGAGGTGAATATTAAACTGTTCCGTCATCTCATTCAGAGATGATCGACAATCGTGGACTATTTGAGAGTTTGTGGAGACAGACGCAAGAGATTTGAGAGCGGCTTGGGTGTCCGAGAAGATTCGTATATCCTTGCAAGATATAACGTTTTCTTTGAGCCAGGATAGAAAGAGATGCATATGACGCAGACTTCTAGCGTCCTGAGCATTCGCAAATCATTATTGTATCACTTTATAATGAATGCTCTACGTATAAAGATTGCAACACGCCTCTTGAGTAGAGCCGGGTTGATCCTTTCTTACAATATTGTAATTGTTATTAGCTAGTCAGTTTATGTTTCTGATTAAGCTTGGTTTCGCTAGCAATGAACTCATCGGGACTGTGTGTTAACGCTTTTTTCAGGGTGTATTCACACCTATATGTAATCTTAATTCAGTAAAAGGCTTAGCAGAGACACTGAGCATTTTGTAGTTTTCTGTGAAATATTTTCTTTTGTCGACATAATGTTTTTACTTTTCCTACTCTCTATGTACTTATTCAATACCACTTCATTACTAAACCCAATATTTCCTAATCGAGTTTTTTAATTCGTTTTAGTTTTATATCTAGCTGCAGTGAAATCAACTTCATTTTAACTCAATATATTGACAAAAAGAGTTAACAAAAAAGGCAACAAATTGCATTTTCCTTTTAAATACTATAAAACAATTTCGCTTTGAAGATTTAATTGAATTGTAGTTGAGTTGAAGCCAGTCAACTCGTATGTTAAAACTAGTCCTTAAAATCAATTTACGTCAAAAACCATAATTAGATTTTGTGTCAATTTTGTTATTGGTTTTTTTTCTGGGTGAAAAAGATAATAAGTCAAATTTTATTTCAAAACTCGTTCACAAAAAAAGGTGATTTTAATAATTTTTTTCGAGCCTTTTTCACTAGAAAAAAAAACAAAAAAAACAACCTATACCTACGTGATACGGATACCTCAAACTTACTCCAATCTCTGAATGAAATCTTATGCAACAGGAAAGAGCATCTTAAGCACACCACAGTGCCATAGCAGCCATAGCATTTATATGCATTTCACCATTAAAGCGACAGTTAAGTCTGGCACGTTTAACGAATCTCATTTCAAGTTCCAAAGAAGCTTTTTGAATCTGCTCTCAAATCGTCTATTCCATCCTGCTATACTTCCTTCTGTTGTCTATGTTTGAACTCTGTCCTTTTATGGATGCCCAACTCCCCGATTAATGCAAATCGTGTGATATCCCAAGAAAATCAGTTTGAAAACGTCTCCGCAATCCTCTGTATCCAAAATGTTCACCGAACAGTTAAAAAGGTGAAGAAGAATTTATATCAGAAGTGCTACAAAGCAAAAGTAAAGGACGTTTCATAAAGAGTCAATGTGAAGTAGCTTGATTTGAAATGTCCTTGATTCCTGTAGGACACCGGATGAAAGAGATTGTAAGTGGTGTTTGTGTGCGTACAATGGAACAAGGTATACGTGACTGAGGTCCATGCTAATGGTGTTTTAGTAAATCGTTATAGTTATAGTTGCTCGTTTTCAATATTTAAATGCATCGGAGCACCTCCACTTTAAAATGTAAGGATAGTTCCGAGAACACCGGATAACTTGTTGATATCAAATAAATGCAAGAGAAATTCTTGAAATATGAAACATTTTTGGTTTCCTGATTGGCAACACTGGGAGGAAGCTATTTTTGTCTATTCATGATTAAAATCAAAACTTTTGTTTTGTGTTACCCTAAAAGCAAACCCTTAAGTCTATTAAAAAAGATTAAAGAGCTGTTTTTTTGTGGTCATATTATGCATAATGAGATGGGGCATAGCCCTTCCGTTAAAGGATATAAATTTGAATTTCAAATGTTTATGTTAATTTGAGATTCCTGGCTGTTTTTCCAACGAGAACAATAATAGCAACAGGAGATCTACCCCAACAGCTCGTCTTTTATCTTTTTGCAAGGATCGTAAATCTGAGGAGGTGTATGGTTTGGGCTACAGGTAAATGGGTTGGATGGCGAATAATGATGACTTTGGTTTAATCGACCACGTTTCATTTTAAAATATTGTGTTCATTGTGTTTTTATTGTTCTTTTGATTGAGTTATAAAATACTAGCAAAACCCCTGCCCGCTTCGCAGGGGGCTTCGGCCCACAATAATGGTTCGGAAATTAGAGATTGGCAGAATGAAGAATAGGGTAATCGATGGATAGGCAGAAATGAACAATATTCTTAGAAAAATCATGCCTGTATTTGCTAATCTGATGAATAATCTACTCGTTTTTCAATTCTTTTAGCTTTTTTTTTTAGTTAATTTAGGCATAAGTATGCTTTAAACCCTCTTCAGGATTGCACAATGTTGTAAATTTTCTTAAAACTAACAATTATTGGGATATTATTAAGTGCTACAATAGAATTATTGACAAAAAAAAACCTGAATTCGATGTTCTAAGCTGTTTTAGATTTTCTCAAGTAATATAAAATGTATGGGTTATTGTTTATCAATGAGATTTTATTTGCTAATTTTTTTGTTCATAAGGTAAAAATAAGAAAACTTTATGTTCTTTACGCATTATTTGAAAAAAAAAAAAATATCTTAAAGTCAACACATTTCTCGGGCAAGAAAAATTGAACACCACTTAAATACAAAGTTAGCCTTTTTTATTAATCGTCAAAAGTGATGAAAAAGTAACTTTGTCTTGAAGGATTATTTTCTAAGAATATGACCAGGAATCACATCCAAAAGTATATGACAGACAAATTACAGGATACCCTGTATAGTTGACCATGAGGAAACACAGACATTTCTAAATCAAAACCACATATTTTTTAAAGATTGACCTTGCGTCTTATTTATTTTTCAGGGAATTCAATTCGAACAGGAAACTAAAGACGTATGCCATTGACTTCTTCACGGCTAGTCTTGTAGTACTGTAAAGTTCAAGTTGATTGATGTACCGAAATATAGTAATGCTCATACCATCAGAGTTAAAAATTGTGGAGGCAGTCCTGGTACATAAATGCATAGAAATTCAAAAATTTACTACATCGTTTTCATTTGTAATTGTGTCAAACCACTCAAACGACTTGTGGGCAAAAAATTATGCATTTATTTGTCTAGTTCAAAATTAATTGTTGCATCGATTTTAGAAAGACTTTAATCTGTACCAGCCATTATTGCACTTCAACTCAATGCTTCAATGCTTGGAAAGACATCTTGAATCAACTCATTCCGTGGATTTGCATTACAATAAAAATTGTTTGGAAGTGAAATTCGGCCTTCAGAATCAAGTGAAATTATTCCATTTCCAATGTCCAATAGTGTCCGTGGCTTAGTGGTTAGGTGCGTTGGCTGCTAAGCAGAACGTCGTGGGTTCGAGACCTACTCGTGCCCAAAGTTTTTTATTTCATCTTTCTCGGGCATTGCCTTTTGCGAAGAACTGACAAAACTTCCAAGAGTATAATCTGTCATGAAAAAGTGCTTCTCAACTTTGCCGTTCGGAATCGGCGTTAAATTGTAGGTGCCCTAAATTCTTCACACGCACCCAGAGAATTATTGATGAGAGTAAGCCACTTAGGCCTTGGCTCTTCAAGATCTGTCGCGCCACTCTCTCTTTAATGTCCAATAATTGGCCAATGTAAGTTTCCTGAAATAGAAGTTTTTAAACGACTCCATTCGTCTGCAGCAGTTGACCGTGGTATAATCGACAAAGTTTGTCCTCAGAAACAAAAAGATTCAGAGCTCCAAATTCTTAAAGTTGCGGTTAAAGGCTTCAAGTACATTTTTGTGCGCCATTGTGCTCTCATCCCACACAAATATTCGGCCATTACCAACTTTTTTGAAATATTGTAATGTCAGTTTTATGTCTAATAATGTGCTCACAACTCCAGAAGAAGAAAGAGCCAACTCTTTTTTTAATTTCAGATCATATTGATGCTAAAATTAATGATAACAAAAATGATTTCCCCATTCCACCGGGTGCATCACAAAAATATATACCACCACTCAGACTGATCACACCTTGCATATCTAATGGTGTCATACACATAGGTACTTTTGTTGATCGTTTAACTTCGGCTCAATAGTTTGCGCAAATATTCTGAATGGAATGCAATTTTATTATTGTCCTTAACGTAGTATTGTTGTCGAGCAACCAATTCAATTGTGGCATGCCTTATTCGCAAAACGTTTTTTTCGTAAGCAACTGGCACATTTCAATTTGAAAGCATTCAATTCCCCATCAGATTGGCATTTGCAATGACTATTGACTCAAAGCTAAATAATGTCTGTTTGTGGCTTAAATTTGAGCACACCATGTTTTTCATTCAGACAATAATTATACGTGGAATACCTCCAGTTCGTTAGTGTTATTAAATTTTATTAATGACACATTCCATCAACATTCAAAACGTTATAAATAACAAATAAATATGTAATTAACAAATACGTACCCACTAAAAATAAATAAGATATACATACATATTTTCATACTCTAGAAATTTCATATATCAAAACAACGTTTGCCGGGTCAGCTAGTTCAAATATAATTTCCTAGGTTCACTGACATTTTTTTTTGTCGAAGAAAAATTATATTTGTCAAATATTTTTTTCTTCACTGACATTTTTTTGATTTTTTTAATGAAAAAAAAAATATTTGACAAAATTTTCAAACTAAATTGAGTGTTCGTATATTGATCAGTTTTTTTTGTAGTGCGAAATACAAAATTTTTTACATTTTTCAACAATTGAACCATTTGTGATTTGAAAAGTATACATTTTATTTTTGCTAAACCTTCTACCCTAAAACCTCTTGCATTTAGAGAAAAAATTAGGAAAATCGGTCAACCAGTGTGCCCGGTTAGCGAACGAACACAAAAATTAGGCTGTTCTTTTATATATATAGATGAAATCATATCTACTTGGTTTAAAATTAGTCTAGTCTTTTGGGATAATAGTCAATTTATAACCTGTGCTGCAGCTTTCGTTAAAGATTTTGACTGAGATTTTGATATAGCGATGACCGATGACTCAGGACTCAGGAGTAGAAAAATATGGGCCGGGCATTTGCATCTAGTTCTGTCTCTTCTTTTATCTGTTGCCTTAACCAACGTGCTACCAAATTCACTTAACGTTTGGGTTTTCCAAAACTAATACAAAATGTATGGATATTTTTTGGTTTTATTCCTAAAATGGCTCCCTTCAACTAAGAGCACAAGGTTTGTATTCGTCTAAGACCTAATCAACTCTACAATCCTTGATTTTTGACCGATTTTTATGCCTTTAGTAATCTGAAAATACTTACGTTAGGTAACTTATCTGTCGTCGTCAATTGAAAAGCTAATAAAAGACATGCAATCATATAAATTTATGAGCATTTTATACAGCCCTGGCGACTAAGGTCAGAACAGAAACCTACGTGGCACAGAGGAGGACACATTTGCCGAAGCTGCGGCTTGAACCCGTAGCACATGGCTAAACAATCAACTACCTATGCTCTATCCTCTGAGCCATGGCAACCTGCGTGATCATTTTATTTCATTATAAGCTCTTGATTTTCATTCAAATCCCAGCGAGTCGCTCGATTTTTAACCATAGCAAATAGGAAATGGATAAAGCTCTGAACTACCTCCATTAAATCTGAGCTTAAACCATTGAATAAGAAGTACAGGAAGCGGTGTTAGCTAAATGTACAGTGTACGTGAGTGAAGCAACAAAAATGTCTGATGATATCAAGTTTTGGGACTTGTGCTGTCAATTTTTGGGGTCTGTGCTGTCACACTTTGACAGTGTTGTCAGTCGAGTTCAGGGGTGTATTATTTCTGTTGGTGATGATAAGGCACTGCAATTCGTTGAGTTTCCGTCGTGTGCACGGTTGTTTTGAAAAGTTCTTCTATCGTGTTTCGAAACGTTTTTTATTTGTTGATTGTATCACAATCGACTAGAAAATACTTCTATATTCTCCCCTTGTCAATATTTGAATCCCTGTCTATTGTGAATTATGTTTTCAAGAATTTGAATGCTCTAAAATACATACTTTGACAATTTTGAAGTTTTCCGAAACCTGAATGGAAAAGAGAAAAGTGGATAGAAATTCTTAAATTGGATGGAATAAATTCTAAGTCCGTTGTTTGTTCAAAACCATTTTATGAAACAGATTTTGTACTTGATGGTGCAAGAGAAAAAACAAGGTTATTTATTTCCGCAATGCAATATTTCTGACCATGATATTAAACGCTAGTTCAAGTTGTTTATAGAATTAGCCTTTAAATAAACGTGATGAATAACAGATGAAAAATGAAGAAAATGAACTGGAAAATAAAAAAATTAAACATTAAAAACCGTGCATGTGCACCTTTGGTGTTAAAACACCATGAAAAAGAACTGAGATTGAAAAAAAAGTTGAAGCAAAATCGATAAAATCTTGATTCAATCAAATTTCCTTTGGCGCCCCTGAACTTAACCATTCAACTGCGAAACTCACACTACTTAAAAAATGCTTCACTTCTTTTTCATAAGACCCCTTCATGTGCTTCTTATTCAAAGGCTAAAACATACCTACTGTTTTTTTTTTGACAGTTCCATGAATTGTTCAGATTCCGACGTTCAGACTTCAGCGGTAAAAGAGAGAAACTCCAATCGATAGTACATTCAAAAGCAGCAATAACTACGACAGCGCTACCATAAAGATGATAAAAAGACCTTTTGGCATGACCCTTCATATGACAGGAGTTTGTAAAGTTGCAAGGGCCAAAGGAAAGCTGTCAACTTTAAATATGTATAATTTTTATAATATTAGGTATATAGCTTTTCTTTTGAATAACTTTAAAGTTTTACTCTTGATTGGAAAGAGGAGATTCAAAACTTCCACTTGATACCAATATTTTAGTAACCCGCGATGTTGTGGCAAGCCTTTATTCCTTGATTTATTTTACCCCTGAACTTGCATCTATGGTCAAGGCATTTTCATAAAAAAGTAACTTCTCTTCTGTGCATCAAAGGCTTCCCACCAAAAATCTATGAAAGGTTTGCTCTTATAGTGCTGGTTACCTCTTGTTGCATTTTGTTTTTAAATTAAATTGTTTTAACGAATAGTTTAAAAAATATTAATTCTCAAACTCAAAATTTTCAAAAAAAAAAAAAAAAAACAAAAAAATCATTTTTGAACCAAGTTTTTTCAAAATTTTATGTAATTAAGTACTAATTTTGTTTTAAAAATTCAATGCCATTGTTAATTTTTAGTCGAAAACAGAAAACCGGATGCAAAAATGTCTTTTCGTTTTTGAGAAATAAAAAAAAAAAACCAGGACCACTTTTTTCTAAGAAAATCTTTGTTTTTATTTTTACCTATCTCGACTTTTAGTTTAATTAATTTATTATGAAACATTCACCTTTCTTTTAATATTTGTTCTGTAATTGGAATTTTATGAGGCCGCAATAAAGTAGAAAAGTATTGGATTTTCCCTGGATTAATCATTTTGTTCATTGATAACCACTGAAAACTGACCTGAATGTTTTCTTATTATGCCTGGGGGCCGCGGCCACCTGTCGGTGAAGGGTTCTAGCTGCTAGGAGCTTAAGATGATTAAACCGCAATTTTTCTTGAATGAAAAAACAATAAACCGTAGCAGAAGTGCATGTCCGTTAACTCTTCTCGAGAGTATGAGTTTGACATTGTTATGTGTTGATGAGTCAATATTTCAATTGGAAATGGTTGTTTACTAAATATGCGATGCCTTTTATTCACCTTTAGGTCTTTTCGTAAAAAATGAAAGAAGATATTTCTGGCTTTTCAAAAAGGTACAATACGGTGTTGTAAGCAAAGCCGTTGATTTTTAATATTTTTTTTTATAAAATAAGTCAACCCCGGCTAAACGGGGGTTAATAGACCCCCCCTCCTATACGATTTTTTTCTTGTCTCAGCTCAACCTACACGCTCTAGCTTTTTGCCACAACGCTCGTGAATCACCCTGTATATGTAAGATGAGGGATTGTCGCACTATCTTTCTTTCTAATTGAAAGAATTGCTTCAAAAGTATGATATTAAGAACCTCCCTAATCAACAAACCATTTTATTCATATTTCATTGGGTACTTTGAAGTCGACAATTTCACTTTATGTATTTCAATTCTGTTTATTCAAAAATTGCATAAATAAATAATCCATAGCATCCTAGAGCAACTTCGTCAGCAGTTCATTCTTCCTCATATTGCCACATCGTCGTCGTCAATGTGTTCTCTTCTACAAAATAAGTTTATTAAATAAGTCGTGAATAAAAATGTAATCAACATGAGTCTGAACTCCAAGTCGCTGGATATTTGTATGTATTTTGTGTGAACGAACATAGGTCGTCTAACGTCTAGCCATCAGTACTTTATTCATCATTTATTCTTCATCAAATTATCTTTAACAAACAAAATTACTCAGTTCTCTTTTTCCGGACTTAACGCGTCGTAGTTGTCGTAGCGAGTCTTGCATAACGACGGAACGCAGCCCAACGAATGTGTTGATGGTAAAACGATGAGATAGGCTGACGTAAAGGATGACTGTTGAGACGAGACGGTTTGGCAAAGGCAATAAAAGATTCTTCGTTAGATCCTTTCATGGATATAATATGAAGAAGCTTGCAACACTCCATATATGGACGTTGAATCAGATACCGTCTGCAGATGGTAGACTCTGTTAGTGTATTTGTCATAATGGTAAAGGTATGCAGATAGGAGAAGCATAGGCCAGTGATACAAAATTATATTATAAAAATTGCAAAAAGAAAAAGCTCGTTTTCTCTTTCTAGCTTAATTAAAAAGAAGAAGACAACGCAACGCATCGTACACAGTCCCAATATATTGCTCTACTGCATTGATATAACTTAACTTAACATAGGAACACCACTTGCTACATGCAAATGCCTTCTCAAACAATATGCTCTAGAATGTGAAAATGTTTGATGGTCACAGGGTACCACCTGCCTAGCAAACAAGCAGATATGGCCAAGCATAGACCTCAAACGGTCAAAAGGCTTGATATCCCAACAAAATATAAGCTCTACAATTGTAGCTATAACAGGACACTGCCTCATAGGTAGACATGCTCTGAGGCTAGGGGTCTACACAAACGACTTCTGTAGAAGCTGCATGGACCAGAAGGAAAAGAAACAGTCCAACACCTTCTATGTTTATGTCCAGCACTCTCCATTAGAAGGAATAACTATCTCCGTAATCCCTTCTTCGATAATACCAGTGAACTGGCAACGATCGACACAAAATGTCTCTCCAACTTCATTAGAAGCACGAATTGGTTTGTTTAAGTTCATTACTCTCCCATGAGTATTTTGTGGTATCACAACGGATCCTTGAGGTCTAAGTGAGTCAACAACAACTAGACAGCCACTACAACCTAACCCAACCTTAGCCGCTGAGATGGGATGGGATGAGATGAGAAGTGATAAGACGAGAAAATAAAATGTATGACAAACATTTTTAAAATTACCCTTTTAAACAAGACGTGAATGTCAATGTAGTGACTCAAACGATAAAAAAAAACACTATTAAATCAAAAACATTTTATTTCTTTGCAAAAAGCGAACATTATAGCTTATTTTTAAACTATCCAAACAAAGTTGTTGCAATAGAAAAAACTTTTTTAATAGCTCCCCAAACGTTTGCCCAAAAACCACGAACTGCAATATTCTTTCCGAAGCCTTTGAGAGCTTTCGAATTGGCACTACGATAAAACCGGGCACGGAATTCAGGATCCTTGAATGCGGCAACAAGTTTGGAAAATTCAGGACTGCTTTCCATTTTCTGATGAACTTCATGCAAAAATTCCGAGTTAAGAACTGCTTTCCTGTAATCGGCCATAATATCCCCACTAATGACGAAATTCTTCTCTTCATCTTCTTCAAGGGTTTCAACCATTCGCCAAGCAGTTCGGTCGTTTGTTTTGTGATGAATAGAAAAACACTTTCAGCATCGATATCACGAGTTTTGAAGTATTCAATCAACTCTCGACCCTCCTTGGTTTCCAAAAAGTCCCTGACGAGTTTTTCGTAGGTGACCGTTTCAACGTAACGAAGACCGTCTCCGTAGCTTGGGTCAGCTTTAACATACTGCTTGCCAATTGATATTATTTCTTGGAATGGAAGAAAAGACGAGACTTCTTCCAGATCAGACTGCAAATCAGCAGAAATAGCGACTGCTGAGAGCAGGATACACAACAATGATAAGTGGACACGCATTTTATAAGGTTCTATTAACTTTTGAAACTCACTGTAGATTGATTTCCTTTGACAGTTTGCTGGGTTTTTATAGATTGGAATAATGATAGTTTGTGGATCTGTGAATACCTACTTGACAAAAGCAATTAACAATTACTATACATGTTGTCAATTTAATTGGATTGATAATTGAAAATGTTAAAAAATTAATGAAGAGGTTAAATATTTTTCTAACCAATTAGTACAATTAAACAAGGATCTTTAACAGCAAGAGACTATAGTAAACAAGATTAAAAAAGGTGCAAGACTTGGTCGTAGGAAATTCCTCATTTTCCCAAAACCCTATTTAATCAAAACAAAAGAATTAAAACTTAAAAACATATATTTTTAAAGTGAAATAACCGTCTCTTAAATGATGCCACAAAAACTTTGAATTAAGCAGAAATTCATGATTTCAAAACTGAAACAAACAAATCACTTTGATAGATCAACACTTTCAACTCATCTCGTTGTGATGAGTTGGAAATCGTAACGAATCGTAACTATTTGACACATTAATAATGTGTGGTTTCAGATCGGCTTGATGACGTAATTTTCCTCACGAATTGTAATTGTGTTTCAGAAGCACAACAGTTGAATATAATTTTTATTAACAGAACGTCGTCGTTCAGTTGGATCCTTCTTCTTCTTCATCCATATTTGTAATATGTGCCAAGAATGTACTTAATATTTTTGAAAGTATTATTCTGATCGGTCAAATGCATTTTAAAAAAATGTTCAATTACAAAAAACAGTTTTGAAAGTGTACTATTTCTTTTTTTTGTTTTTATAATTTGCACCCACTTAAGGGGCTTTTTATAGCCTTGTTACGCCAGAGACACAGTGAGCGCATTAAGAAATAAGAAAGGGGTTTGAAAGTAAGTGCCAGTGTACATTGGTTTTGAATTCATCAACATTGCAATGACTGGGAAAGACAGATTGTGGAAGGGAGTTTTACATTAGCGTAGTATGGTTAAAGAACAATTCTCTATACTTAAGAGTATTTACGAAGTTGGGCTCGAGGGTAAACTGATGGGCATTCCTGGAAGCGCGGGTATTACGGTTGAATTTTTTAAGGGAAAACAATTGGCTATTTATCTAGAGCAGCACTTACCGTAGAAGTAACGATAAAACAGAGAAAGACACGAAAGGTAACGACGGTGGTCTAAAGGAGTGAATGAATCAGTGATGTCTCTATCACCGATCATTCTTACGGCTCTTCTTTGTATACCATTCAAGAGGCTTAAGTAAGTTACTGGAGCGCCAGCCCAAAGATGGGAATTGTACTCAAGCTTTGGACGGATATAAGTCTTATAGATAACAGCCAGATCAGACGGGGAGAAAAATTTCTGGCATCGTCTTAAGAAACCCAAACATCTTGCGGCATTTTTGGCTACATCGCGTATGTGCTCGGTCTACAAGAGGTGGTCAGTGATGCACATACGGTAAATCTCGAGATGTTCGGTCTCTTTGATGCAAGTGCCACTCATGGACAGTGGCAAGGGGGGTATATCTCGCTTCAACGATACAAGACAGCATTGGGTTTTCGAAGCATGAAACTCTACATGGTTTTTAATTCCCCATTGTACAATGCTGTTTAAGTCAGAGTTTAATGAGCTTATCATATTTTGCCGTTGCAGTTCCACATCCGAAGAGGAGGGATGTGAATCTGGAAACGAATATGAGAAGCTAAGGGTACTATCGTCAGCGAAACAATTGATTGGATTAGAAGTAACAGACAAGAGATCATTAATAAAAATGAGAAAGAGGGTCGGAGACAAAACGGAGCCCTGGGGCACACCAGCATTTATATTGTGGGTTTCAGACTTGAATCCGTCCAATAAAACTTGTATTGAACGGTTCGAAAGAAAGTTTCTAATCCAACGAAGTAGGGATTAATCAAAATCGAAAGCACGCATTTTCGATAAAAGAGCAAGATGCCAGACTTTATCAAGTGTCTTAGAAGTATCAATTGCAACAATCTTACTTTCTCCAAAACGATGTAAAGATTTGTTCCGTGAGATAAACTATCAGATCACCAATGGAACTGTTGTTGCGAAAGACGTATTGCCGGTCATTAAGAAGCTTTCGGTCTTCGAGATATTTCTTGAGCTGATAGTTTATCTATAAGCGTTTCCATGACCTCAGAAAGAAGGGACGTAAGTGCAATCGGACGATAATTGGAGGGAGAAGGAGATTCGCCTTTTTTTGAATTGGCTGGACAAATGCTGTTTTCCAACTGCTTGAGATCTTTAGGACTCTCGCCACAGCATAGTGCGGAAGAAGATTTGTCCCATGGAATCATTGACGCGCTCATGAACTGGAGGAGTCATGACACTCTCTGGCAGCGAAGAGTTGGCGGCGAACTGCCTAGCGCAAAGGTTAGCTTTCGCGAAAGAACTAACAACTGGAGTGTCGTTGTCAATGAGCGTAGGGACTGAGGAAGAAGTAGAATTCTTCATATTTTTTTTTTTACAAATGAACAAAAATTCTTACTGCCTTTGCGACATTGCAGTATTTTTGCCTTAATTTCTGATCATGTAAAAATTGGTCCGACAATTATGAACATTGCAGGCCTTCCTGGCTTGTTTAAACTTGTTGGGTTGGCTTTAAAACACCAGAACTTTACTTTTTTTTTCCCTGATAACCTCTTTACAGCTTGAATCAAACCATGAGTTTTCCTTGGGTTTGTTGCTTTTAACCCTATTCGGGATAAAAGTTTTCATTCCCAAGATAATCACATTGGTAATCATATCAGCGCTGGAGTCTACTTCACTATCGAGGAAGCATAGTGACCAGATAAAGATAAGGAAGAAGGTATTGGGACCGTCCCAGTTGGCTTTCTCGTATTGCCATACGGTCTTCTTCGGAGCTCCTTCTTTAACTGGATTAGTTTGGCACGAGAAAATTGCAGATATTATACTGAGGTACAGAAAACATTTTTTTGTACTAAGCCGTATAGAAGAAAAAAGGAAAATTCGAATTTTAGATTTTTTAGCAAAACACCTATTTGTGTTGTAAGTCTTTTAATGAGAACAAGAGTGGGGGTTAATTGTAGCAGTTAATGTTTTTTTCTCAAGTATTGACGGAAGTGTTAAAATATATCTGAAATTTAATTAAAACCTTATCGTTTTTGTTTCTATGAAAAAATAGTTCGATTGCATAAACCTTAGAGATGCACTTGTAATATGTTGTAGATGAAGTGTCATTAAGTGCAATAAAAGTATGCTATAGAAAATCGATTATTATAGCTGCTACAATGATCCGATCCAGGTAAGATCATGAAAATAAAACAGCTATCAGTTTTTCTTGTATTTCAAGTTTGATAGCAAGTCTGAAGCTTGTTCTTTCTGACTTTTAGATTGGAGCTGCCCTACGACACGATCATTTTGTTGAACGATATGGTTTTGTGTATCATCTCTATGGTCGAACTGCTCCTCCTGTCTGTCCTCGAGTTTTTCTATGACTTTTTGTAAATTAATCGAACGTAGACGCTGACTGTTTTGGCCATCTTTGGCGGCCTGCAAGTCGCCACGCAGTTGCAGTTGAAATAGGGGTGTTTGCACGAACAGAATATTTTTTAATATTCCAGATTGACAGTCATTAAAAACACCATTAAACAGAAAAAAAAGACTTTGACATATCAACCATTTTCAACTCACCTCCAGAGTAGAATTGGGACACTTTAACACTGACCGCAAAAACGACTATTGTGGTTACGAAACGTAACTTTTGGCGTGCAAAAACGAGAAATAGTCAACTATAGTCAGCGCAAAAACGCACTTCGAGTCAACACACTCGAGTTTCGAGAACTGTGTCGACTTAAACAAATTATATGAATATTGAGCATTTAGTTATGTAATTGAAAAATAATCACATTCCACGTTGTCTGTAATAGAAAACAGGATTTCATTTTGTCGTTGTATAACCAATAAATCGATGATCATCTGGATCATGGGGAAAATAACACACGGCTGCTGTAGCAGCAGCTACCCTACGTTTTAGCTAATATAACCAAGGTACAATAGATTATGTTATACAGTTATGTTTAGGCATCATGTACTCGGTGTAGGTTTTGTAATCATCATAGCCAGTGTGGCTTTAACGTAAGAAGTAAAATATAGTGAAAACGATCAGTTTAAAGAACAAAATACGTTTCGTGATACGTTCACTAAGCATTGAGGAAGTAAACAAGGAAGAGGCTGATAACATACAATTCAAGCTGATCGACGATTGCACCTAGTAATTCCTGAAGTTCATATTGTACACGTATGGGAACAATAACAAACCAGGCAAATGTGCATGCAATTACATTATTAAACATTAAGGAGGCGATGAAAAAATGTATAGAAGTGAACGTCTCAGTTTAAAGACTTTAAACCAAGCTTCGATAGCAAGCAGCGTAGATGACAAAGATGACAAAACTATGACCAGAAAACCTTAAGGCATCCATTTCTTCAATAGACTCCAAGTCCAAAAAAGGAGTCCATGAAGTCCTTGAAAGAAAAACTGCAGCTGGATGCTCTAATCTACTATCTCCTACTTAAAGCTTTATTGGCTACTTAAAATGAAGAAGAGTCCTACCAAGTCGCAATCCCTTACAACAGGGAGACTATACCTACGATGCTTAGCTAATAAGGAACACGTTTCAGTCCTACGACCATGTTTGTGTAGAAGGATAAATTCTAAATACAAAAAATCTAATAAATAAATTTACCGCGAAGCAGACATTAAAACAAGAACTAAGCTTGGTGGACTCCAGTGTTCTAGACACCTTGGTTATTTGGAAGTGAAAGTACTTTGTGGAAAACCGACCTTACGCTAGAAAGATGGATTAGATTGGGTCGGCCATGAATTTGGAAATATAAAAATTCTTTTACGTAAGAAATCAAAGAATATTCAATTTGAGAATTAAATATCGAGACGTTGATGATAGAGAAGTCGAAAAGGACAAGTCCGGTTTCTCATGTCTGGATGGATTGAATTCAAAATAGCTTTCAGAGAGTAAGCGTTTGTTATTTTTTATTTTTTATTTGGCCAAAACCAAAAACTTGTTTTCAAAACAGAAAACTTTTTTTCAAAACAATTCCTAAAAAACACTTTGGAAAATCAATACGAACAAATATTTTTAATTCTGATTCATTTTATTTACTAGGCGTAGTTAGAAATTCACTTAAAATTTATCCCAGGACAAAAGATGCAACAGCTGCAACTTGCGTTGCTTTCCAAACCTTCTTCCAGAATCCACGAACTTCAGCCCCCTTACCACCATATCCACCAAGGCTCTTAGAGTTGGCAACTTGATAGAAAAGAGCATAATACTCAGGATCCTTGGAAGCAGCAACAAGTTTGGCAAATTCAGGACTAGTCTTAGACTTCTGAGCAACAGCTTCGAAGAAATCCGAATCAGCAATTACAGCCTTCTTGAAATCGGCCATAATGTCTCCTGAAATAACAGGATACACTTCCTCGCCCTCGGTCATGGGCTCCAACCATTTGCGATTAATATCGACTGTCATCTTGGTAAGGTGAAGCCACAAGCTTTCAGCATCAATTCCACGGTGGTTGAAATATTCAATCAAGCGTTGTCCTTCCTTGGTTTGCATGAAGTCCTTGACTAGTTTTTCATAGTTGACTTTTTCCACATAGCGAAGACCGTCTCCATAGCTCGAGTAAGCTGCAACGTATTGTTTGCCGATTGAAATGATTTCCTTCATTGGCAAATGTGAGGCAACATCGTCAATATCAGCGTTGAGGTCTGCTGAAACGGCGACTGCTGAGAACAGAAGACAAATGATGGCTGCACGCATCATGATAGTCAAGCTATATTCAATTTGTTAAAATTTTAGGTTTAAAGAGGTGGGTAAACTGTATTTATAGGAAAATGAAGCGATGTCTTCTTGAGAATGTATTAATCAATACTTGCTTGGTTGTGGTATAACTTGAGTGTTTTCATGTGCAATGTACTTTAGTTGAGCTTATTTAAAATTAATTTGTTTTTAGAAGTACATTTAGAACAAAATCACCATTTCGAAAGCCCACTTCTAAATGCAATTCAATTAAACAATATTATGGAGCGCGATCCGTTATCAATGTTTTTATACATGTCAAGAGATCACATGCCTTACTTCCCTACTTAAGAAAACTGTTGTGAATAACTTATTCAACTTTTCGAGCTCCCAGCTTATAAAGTTAGGTGACTTCATTTCTTAAACTTCCAATAAAAATCAACTTAAATTCCTCCAAACTAGGAAAGGTACCTACTTAATTTCAATGATGAATGATTTTTCTTTAAAAAAAATGTCTAAAGTCTAAAGGAAGCGAAAGAACTACAAAACAAAAAAAGGACCACTAAATAATTGCTATAGCTAAAAAGTTTATTTTTCTACTTCTTCTTCGTCTCCTTCTGGTTCTGGTAAGTCCTGCACGTCCATTTCCGGTTTCGCCAGTTGTATCGTTGGTTTTTTCGCGACCTGAAAACATTTTTTCTAAATAAAATACAAAATCCGGATAAAGTTTTTCTTTAAAAAAATAAAGAAAACAGAAAAACTAACGGAACAGGACACAAAAGAGACACGTCGATCCCACATAACCATACACAAACCACCAGCAAAACGTTTCAAAAACTTTTAACGTCCAAGTTTTCATTATTTAACTCGTCCGTCATGGCAAAACGTATTTATTTTGTTTTTTTTTTTAGTAGTTTTTTGTAAAAGATTGGTTGAATAGTTGCAACTGGCAACACAATAGTTTCTGTTGTGGCTGCCTTCAATTAGCTCGTTGAATTTGCTGCTTTTGTATTTTGTTGCGGAATGAGATCCAGAGAGTATGTTTCCTTTTTCCCCCCAGAAAATCTCTGAAATTAAGTGATAGAGAATATTAAATCAATTCATTAAACTAAGGCAATTCCCATTACGACACATCCGTTTTATTAGTTTACGAGTTTGCTAATTCAACTTCCCTATAGCAGACCGTATAGACCACAATGGTCCAATCTCCAACCGGTACAGCTCTTTCTTTGACTTTCCGATGGGATAAGTATATTCTTTTGTCTCTTGAACTAATTAAATTACCTTCATCGTCCATTGGGTGTACTCTGTCTATCAATTGTAGCGATCGATAGTCCTCACGTTTTTCAATTGCAAATATTTCCCAGTTATTCAAAAGCAAACATCGCATCGGTTAATAAAAAGTTTTGCTGTTTGGACCCTACATTGCTATTGATTTTAAATAACCAACTTTTTTGTAAGAAAAGCCTCTTATACCAATCGCAATTAGTTAGAAAACTATCCTCACTTGAATAGATGCGATTTATGGTCTACTCAGACTCAGAATCGATCCGTAGCCTTTACCTATTTTGTCTCCAAAGGTTGAGAAAATATTTTCGTTTTCATTGGCATTCGGTGGCTTTTTTTAAACTGTTAGAGAACAAAAGCTTCATGTCGACCGGATAAAACGGGAAACCACTTGTTTGTTTGTTCAAAGCAGATATTTGACAAATTTGTTTCAAATAAAACTTTCTCTATGCATGCCAACAGAGGTGCTGTGCATGAAAATGCATTTTTGTTTCCTGCTTGTTAGCGCGGATTGATTTTCTGTCATGTGGGCAGAAATTCTATTAGAAGCAGTTTCATAGCAATCGGACGACCATGTTCAACGTTAAAGTCAATCGAAAGCCTAGACTTAAGCTCATTGTCACCTTGAAAAAATAGGCGAATTCATTCCGGCAAATACGCAGAATACAGAATTCATTTCAAAGGAGGGGACATTGAGTTTTATTTGGAAGTGGGAAACGAATTCACATTTCTCGTTGGCAGAATTTGGAGAAAGAAAGATAATGTTCCGTCTGATTTAGCTCAATAAAGTGTTTTAAAAGGAGGGAAGATTTTTTTGTGCAGCTAAATATTACATTTTTTGGTTTTGAATGTATCAGTTAAAGACGACATCATTAAAGTGTGTAAACAAAGATGAAACCATTTCTACCTATACAGGGTGATTCACAAATATTGGGCCAAAAATCTAGAGCGTGTAAGTTGGGTCGAGACAGGAAAATCGTATATGAGACGGGGATCTATTCCCCCGTTTAGGCGGGAGGGGTACTCATTTAAACAGATAAAAATTTTCAATTTCTTTGATTACAAAAAAAAATTGTTTAAAAAGAAAACAATTCAATTGAAGGCTGTCCTAAAAAACTAAACCGGGTCTAAACACCAAAAAAATATATATAAAAAGGCGTCGATCGCCTTCTACTCCTGCAATAGAATTTTCGGGAAAACCTGGGGAACAAACCCTAATCAGATAGATGTATTCGGAAATAATTAGACCATTACTTACCTATGGTAATCTGGTTTGGTGGAATGCTTTACAAAAGAGCACGAACCTCAAAACTTTGACAAAAGTACAAAAGTGCACAGGCATTACAGGGACAATGCAGATCCACCCCAACTGCTGGACTGGAAGTTATCCTCAATTTAAAACTCCTAGATCTCTTTGTTCAAGAATTTGCAGCTTAAAGTGCATTGCGATTTAGTCAGACTTAAGACTTGAAAAATTGTTCTAGAGGACATGCTCAGTTATGGGTTATAGTTCTACGATAGACTATAAAACACTCGAACTTGACTTTCACAAACCATTCCAGGTTGCATTTTCAAGCAGAGAGGAATGGATGGATAACATACAATACTCCAGTGAGTAATCAATTGCAATCTTCACAGATGGCTCTAAGATGGATACTGGTGTAGGTGCAGGCTTCTATTCTGAATCTCTCAAGTTAACCGACTCGCTTAGGCTTCCAGACTACAGTAGTGTCTTCCAAGCGGAGGTCCTTGCAGTGACAACAGCTGCTAAACAGGTATTAATGATGGCGATACCACGGGCTGATATCACCTTTTACATTGATAGCCAAGCGACAATAAAAACGATTAGTGGAACTGAGGTAAAATCAAAACTTGTTTCATGCTGCTGCGAAGAGCTTAATGTTCTTGGTGCACAGCATAACATTAGACTCTGCTGGGAACCAGGCCACAGCGATAAACCAGGCAACGAGAACGCCGGTGAATTAGCAAGACTAGGATCAATGCTTGACGTAAACCAAGCTCAACAATTCAGCACTCCACCCTGTCACTTAAAGCAGGAAATTACGTATAGGATAACTGTTATGGCCTATGAAAGGTGGAATCTTCGGACACCTGCGGCACTACAAGAAAAATCTGCCCCTGTTTTTACAAAGAAAGAACGGACAAAAGAATAAAACTAAACAAGAATTTACTTCGATTGTAAGTAGGTATAATCACCGGACATAATCTGTTAGAATATCATAAGAAAAATATGAGAATCAGTTCAGATGATCTATGCAGAAATGATGCGGTGATGAGGGATTTTTCATGCACCTCCTCTTCACACTTTCTTTGTCACTGCCCTGCACTCTCCCATCTAAGGAAGAAATTGCTTGGCAATTATTTCTTCGGGGACTAACATTTTGAACTTCATGTCAATACTTCTAAATGGCTTGATTAACTGAATACATAGGTTTTTATTATAAGCTTGAGTAGCAATACTCACGGGTATTATAACGGATTTGTATTGATCTCTAAGTGTGACGGTTACGAAATGAACTGTCAGCCCCTCAACCTTACCTAACCTATGTTTGACTATCAACTGGTCAAAATTCGAATTCGATCGTACTCGTGTGCGAAGAGAAGTCAAAAATCAATTGCAAACCAATTGTAAAACAGTCTCTTGAGCAACTGAAAAACAGTTGCTTCGTGTGCGGAGGGCCTAAAATCTGTAATGAAGAAAATATTTTTTTACTTCAGAAAAATTGTTGTTTCTTAGTAAACTGTTAAAAAGTAGGTAAACATGTTTTTGATAAACATGTTGTTGAGTCTGAATCCCCTTTAATAAAGAATCAACACAAAATCAATAAATTGGCGCTCGAATCTCGAGGTCTGGGTCGACTAGTAACATAACCATAGAAAGCATTAATTCCGTTTGGAATGTATGATTTGCAAAATTGTTGTTTTTTATTTTTTTTTAGATTTGTACAGTGTTTTGGAAAAAAACAAAATTGTTTTTTTTTTTTTTTTTGAAAAATGTAATACATGATGTTTGGGGAAAATTGGAGAACGTGCGACGCCGGCCGCCCACAGTTTAGGTTGATTTGAATTCTTGACGTTGATACCAACCGCTTGACCGATTTTCTTAATTTTTTCTCTAAACTAAAGAGGAATGAGGGTAGAAGGTTTGGAACAAACAGTATGTATACTTGTCCTCGTCCGTTTTCCTTAGTCCAACGACTTAGATTTGGGTCATGTTGAGCGAATGGAAAATAATGCTCAGGCTCGTAGAGTCTTCGAATCCAACTCAGGAGGACGTCGAAGAAGAGGAAGACCGCTACTCAGGTGGAGCACACAGGTGGTAGAGGACATGAACCAACTTGGCGTACGAAACTCGTGACAGCTAGCTAGGGACCGAACTGGCTGGAGAAGTTTGTTGGGTGAGGCCCTGGTCCGACCAGGACTGTAGCGCCACCAAAAGTAAGTAAGATCCGAATAGCGAATACGAATACAAATTGTGTAGTGCCCGTGGCGTAATAGTAAAGTGCGTTGGCTGTTACGCAGAACGTTGTGGGTTCGAATCGTACTTGTGCCATAAAGTTTTTATTTCAATTTTCACGGGTAGGAACAACCTCTTCGAAGAACTGACAAAACTTCCAAGAGTATCATCTGTCATGAAAAAGTGCTTCTCAACTTTGCCGTTCGGAATCGGCGTAAAATTGTAGGTCCCCTCAATTCTTCACATGCACCTAGAGAATTGTTGATGAGAGTAAGCCACTTAGGCCTTTGGCTCTTCAAGAGCTGTTGCGCCACTCTATTTTTGAAGTCTCTACGACTCATCCACTTCAAAAGAAACACTTAGCAGCACAAGCAAAAATCCTTTCCAACATGCATGAAAAGGAATTCAAAATGATCATCTTGCAATTTCCTATCCAAATCCTACCGCTCTCAATTCGGGATAACGAGCGACGATGGTTCTCATTGCTATCAAGCACCTATAATTTCATACTCTGTTTCATCTCATAAGGTGATTAAAATTCATCGCAAAGCTCTTTTAATTCCTGGTACTACTTAATCGTATGTCATCTTCAATCAATTTTCGATTTGGCCCTTACAAATTCCAGTGACCTATTATAACGTCGCCAAGGGACCATTTCAATTCGATAGCAATTAATCCAAATGGCAGAATGGCATCCTTGTTTTAATTCAAATATTACTTGAATGGGTCTGCTTAATTGTGACAGAATTAAGGGATTATCGTTTATCGAAAGTGACTTGATATCAGTTTTTCTCCTGACCATTAATATTATGGTACTCCCTTGCACATAAATCATTCAACATAGTCCAGAGTCCAGGTGGTGTTTAAATTTGAACCAAATCTTACCTAACGAATAGAAAAGCGATTCAAATGATATGTTGAGTACCAATTATTATGATGTCATATCGTGTTTGAAATATTTCAATCGGGCTTTAACATACTAATAAATCGAATCAAAATAATGTATAAGAATATGTATGGCGGGCGTGGTTCATAAGTCCTCAGTCTACACATTTTTTGCATTAATCTAAAATCTGAGTGATGGTTCAACTGTTACATTTCTAACAACTGTAAAATCCTTGTTCGGGTCAAAACTCAAAATGATACTTTTACAGACATAGAACACTTATTATGACTTGCCACGTCAGATTAAAAGCGAAACGAAACCCAAAAATAAAAGAACCAACTATCTGTCTACAAGTATACCTCAGCTATCTGAAAAACAGAAATCTCTTAAGTCGAATGTCAAGAAAACTCCCTCTTGTCGCTAGGTACTCAAAACGTAGTGTTGCGTTTCAAGAAATTCTCCGAATTGAATTTGTTTTGAAAGTTGATTTTGTGTTTTATTTTTTTTTTTTTTTTTTCGAAAATTATTGGAAAGTTTTGCTCGGTCTAGTGGAGGCAAACTCTTAGTACAGTTGAGACAGAATGAGTTTTGGGATTGAATTTATACAATTCTCTTCTCCAACTGCTATATATTCATGCGGAGCATGAAGCTAAAAGGTTTGACTGAAAGACAGAAGAGTAAAGGGGGTAAATTGAATTTGATATTTTTAAGCTTAAAGAAATATTTTCGGAATTACATTGGTAGAAGCGGTTCGTTTTGGTCTTCGTAGTCATCGTAGACGTTTTTCTTTGGTGAAGCATAACGAAGTAAGTCGGATTGGCTGTTTGTGCTATTGCTGCTGGAGCTAATGCTCCTTCTGGTCCTGCTGCTTGTTGCGATCGTAGCTGAAAGGAAAATCCAAAATTAGAATTTGACACGAGAAATAATAAAAAGTACCAAACAGAAAAATTTCACTTAACTTTGTTGTCGGTCGGCAGCCCTGTGTTCCGCGAAAGGTAGTGAATCTGCCAAGAAATCAAATTTATTAATTATTCTCACAAATAACACAATCTTGACAATGTTTTTTATTCCTGACTACATTACTAACTTTACTGGACAAAACGATACAAAAACTAGACACAGAAAACATTTATTTATGACAAAATAACAAAAACATGAAAGACAAGAATACTTACTTTGACGATGTCGGCCATCATGGATTTAGGTTTGTTTGTTTTTGTTATTGTAATTGGGTTATAATTTGTAGTTTCTTTTTATGAATGAAGGTGGTTGTAGTTTATTTGTTGTAAGATGTGGAACGTAGAGAGTGTGGAATGAAAGTGGATTGTATTAAGGTGCATCCAAATGTGCTTAGCCGACAGATGGCGACTAGACGAAGTTAGGGTAGGATAATTTGGTGGGATTGTTGCAATATTTTGAATCTTTGAAACAGGGATTGCCTATGTTTCGGGGTTTTGAGTTCAGTGAAAGTTTTTAATGACGTATGTATGGAGGGGGAGTGATAGTTTTTATGTGTTGTTGTGGTATAGCTTAAGTTTCCGTAATGGTAAGAGAGATTAGAAAGGTTGGGGAAGGAACTTTAAGCTTTAAATCAATTCTTGCTGGTTGTAAGAAATCTCAAGGCGACGCGACGACTTAGTTCAAATCCAAAAGTAAAGTTTTTAAGTGGTGCGGTGCTATTTTCCTGACCAAATTACGTTCTTTTTGGTAAATTTTTTGGTGTTATTGTGGTTTTGCCGTAATTTGACTTGGTGAGTGCTTTCCTTTTTTTTGTAGTGGCTTTTATTAGTGTTTAGGGAACGTAGGGAAAAATTCAAAAGTGTTGTTTTTCTTTTGGAAGTAATCGGAATTTACTTTGGTTTTAGCCACTGAAGAAAATTTAAGCCAAGGGCCAGAAACCGCCAACAAATAAGTTCACAACATTCAATCCCGAATTCAAAGACAAGGATAAGTGTTCGTTATTTGGCGGTCAACCAAAGGTCAGGCCGCAAATTCCTTGGTTGTTTTTGGAACACTTTGTGACCGCTAAGTCCGTAAGGCCAACAACAAAAATAAGGCCAATAACAAGAAACAAAAAGCCTAATCGATCGGTCAATAACGGCCAAGTGCACCAACATAAAATTTGCATTGCATTCGAAGTGGTTAGGGTGACCATTCCGGTTTTTTTTTGGCAAAGAAAAATTTTGGATTGCAAATTTTTGGGAAATTTTCGAGTTCCGGGCCGGAGCCGAACCTTAAACAACAACAACAACAACAAAGTCACAACAACAATAACAACTAAAAGTGAATTTTTTGGCGTGGCATATTTTTTTTTGTACATATTTCTTTTTTTTTTGGTCATTTTTTTTCATCTTTTGATAAATTTTTTTTTACATTTTATTCTGTTTATACATATATGTTTATTCTGTTCCTCGTTTTTGTTTTGCCATTGGGGAGTGGACTTCTGGGCGTTCTAGGTTCCAAATCGCGGGCCCTTTCTTTGTGGGAAAATCGGGTGTGGAATCCACATTTACTTAGAGCTCTAGGGAAATAGGGTTACCATCCACGTTTTTTTTGTAGTAATTTTTTTTTGTGCGCCGAAAATTAAGGGCGGTAAAAATTCATTTTCGGGAGATCGGAACGGACGTTAGCCACATTCTCCTTGGGTAAACCAAGATTTTTATGAAATTTAGCTTTTATTTATTTTTTTCAAAAAAACATAAAAAAACAAAACAAAATATTTCGAAGTATACAAACATAAACAAAATATTTAAAAACATAAAAATCATACAAAAAAAATTATAAAAATACAAAAACACAAAAAAAAATTAAAAATTACAAAAATACAAAAAAAAAATATAAAAACATAAAAAAATACAAAAAAAATCTTTAAAATTTAAATTTAGTTAAATAAGTTTAGGATTAAGCTTCATTTTCAATTTTATTAGTT
>CAKKXW010000120.1:21334-31739 GCA_920937365.1 Sphaerophoria rueppellii | reverse complement strand
GTTGCGGTGGATTTTACCGCTGTCTGGTCTTCCGATTTTTGTTTTGCAACAGCATCATCTTTCGATGCCGCTGCCGCCTTCCCCTTCACCATTTGGTGAAACCGAAACATACACGGAATAAAAAAACTTTTATGTTCCGACCTGGTTTCGATCCCACGACCTCCTGATTGTAAAGCCGATGCGCTACCTCTGCGCTATCGAACAAGTTAAAATTTATGTATCTAACTCACAATTTATCACTTCTCTCCTTATTACAACACTTGTAAAAATACTCCACTTCCAAAGTCTTTCTTGCTCAAAAGTCAAAGATCGACTGTGACAGTTGGGGTAGTCCTCATCAATGCATGCCATTCTTTGTACTTTGGTAAGGGTTTTAAAGTTCGTGGATTTCTCCAGAGCTTGCCACCAAACCAGACAACCATAAGTTAGAATGGGTCTTACAATGGCTGTGTACATCCACATGATTATCTTAGGATTTGGCCCCCAATTTCTTCCCAGAATCCTATTATACGAGTAGAGTGCAATCATGGCTTTCTTATATCTTTCTTGTATGTTTAGACCCCAGTTGAGTTTCTTGTCCAAGATAACTCCAAGACATCTTGCTTTTTCTGAAATTATAAGTGGGGTGTTATCAATTTTTGGTATTTCAAAAAAGGGTATTTTCCTTCTGTTGGTGAAAAGTACCAATTCCGTTTTCCGGGGGTTAACCTTGAGACCGCATTTCTTGGTCCAGTTACTGACCATAGTTAATGCGCCTTATAATTGTTCGCTTACTGTGGTCAGGTATTTACCCGTTGCCAGAAGCGCTAGGTCGTCGGCATATGCTATAACTCTGACACTACTATTCTTGAGTTTGATGAGAATTTCATTCATCACCAAAGTCCAGAGAAGAGGTGAGAGGATTCCGCCTTGTGGAGTCCCTCTAGATGTGTACATCTTAATATCAGAGTTTCCTAGTTCACAAGGGATTTGTCTGCTTTTCAACATACACGTGATCCATTTTATAAGTGTAGGTTCTATTTTAAGGTCAGTGAGTGCTTTTTCTATGGCACTGTTGTGGACATTATTGAATGCTCCTTCGATATCTCGAAAAGAAGCCAGGGTATATTCTTTTACCGCTAGCGACTTCTCTATTGTTCTAACTGCGCAGTGTAGGGCTGTTTCTACACTTTTGCCTTTTGTATAGGCGTGCTGAAATGTTGATAAGGATTCCGACTTTAAGTTGCTACGGATATGCATATCGATTAATCTCTCAAGTGTTTTGAGTGCAAAAGAGGTTAGACTGATAGGTCTGAAGTCTTTTGGTTCTGTGTGACTGGGCTTGCCAGCTTTTGGTATGAAGACGACTTTGGCTTCACGCCAAGCCTTCGGAACGTATCCTTTCACTGCTTTTTTGCAGCATCAAGGGGAAGATGCCGACAGGGCCTGGGGATTTATAAGGAGAGAATGAGTTAATAGCCCATATTAACTTTTCTTTCGTTGTAATTTCCCTAGGGATTTCAAGTACCGAATATAAGTTGTTTGTTGACTCTTTATCTGAGCCTGCGTTACATCCTCGGAAGTGTGTTTGGAGTTTTAGGCTTTCTTGACAGGACTCTGTCCATTGATTATTAGGTCCTTTTAGGGAGCCTATGGGTGTGCTTACTTTGGAGAGTATTTTCCTTAGTCTCGCTGAATGGTTTGTACATTCAATGCTACTGCAGAAGTTTCTCCATGAGATGAAAGTGCCTTAGGCTGTTTCGAGAGGAAAGTTCTTCGGGTCGTCTTTGGTCGCGTGTGCATTGAAGGGGAATGGCGAAGAAGATGCAACAGCGAACTTTACGGGTTGTACAACGACATGCACCTAGGCAGAAGGGTCAAGGTCCAGAGACTCAGATGGCTCGGTCATTTAGAGCGAATGGACACCAATGCTCCGGCCCGGAAAGTCTTCGACACTACCACTACCGAGGGACGTAGGAGGAGAGGAAGACCGCGACTAAGGTGGCGCACTCAAGTGGAAGAGGACCTCAATCAACTTGGAGTGCAAAACTGGAGACGACTAGCTAAGGACCGAGCTAGCTGGCGGAGACTGTTGATTGAGGCCCAAGTCCACAACGGACTGTAGCGCCACCATAAGTAAGTAAGAAAGTCTTTGAACTGCTTGAATTCTTTTCTACTATTCTTTCTACACTACACAAAAAAGACTAAATTACAAAAGACTGGAAAATTAACTGGGATTTCTTTTTCGAAGTCAAAGTATTGCAATTTCCCAAAATTTAGTTGTAGCGCTAGTTTGTTCTGCGCTCATGTAATTGAAATATATTTCGTGTCCGTTTTGTGATATTTCATATTTCTAGATTATCATTTTTAGTTCAAACAATTATAAATTATTAACGATTAAACTCGAATTTTGAGATTGTTTATCTTTTCGCCACCAAAACAAAAGTTAAAAATTTAAGCTTAAATATCATTCGATTTCACCCGGAATGATTATTCATTAATACCGATAAGGGGAATTTTTCGAACATACATTTTTTCACGCCCGGATTTCTAAATAAGGGAAAAGAAAAAAGGGATTTTTTTCCGGGCGGATGCTGTTCGGGCGGAATTCGTGATAAGGCTGATTATAATAGTATTTGCCTAAGTGAATCATACGTTTATGAGCCAGAGCAGGACAGGTGCAGAGGAGGTGAAGGACTGTTTCCTCCTCCTCCTCATCCATGCAGCTTCTGCAGAAATCATTAGATTATACGCTCAATTGCGCGGCGTGTCTTCCTATTAGACAGTGTCCAGTAATGAAACCAATTATATGCAATCTGCTTAGAGATATCAGGCACCTAGATGTCTTTGAGTTCAGATTAGGCCAAATGTTTTCGCCGCCTGACAGGTGGTTGTGTTATTCCACCTAATGTTAGTTCTCTTAATAGCGTCTTGTTGTAGCAAAAGTGTGCATGTAGCGATTGGTATACTAACATTAGCCATTTGTGTTTTAATGGGTTATGTTGTACCATATTTGACGAGTTCGTCGGCTTTGCAGTTTCCTGGAATGTCTCTATGGCCCGGAACCCATTGAAGCTGAATGTTGAACTGTTGTGGCATCTCCATTAGAGACGATCGACAGTTTTGGACCGTAATTGAATTTGTAGAGACAGAGTCCAGAGATTTTATAGCTGCCTGCCTGTCTGGGAAAATCCGGATATCAGATGTAGATACCACGTTTTATCTGAGCTAGGACAGGACCTCCTCAATCGCAAAAAAGTCTCAATCACTACAGTGATTTGGAAGGCTGAATGAGATACTTAGTTTTAGGCGTTTGGAGTACACACCTCCACCAACCCCATCACTAGTTTTTGATCCATCTGTATAGAAGTGGACTGCCTCATCTTCCAGGAATGTTTTATATTCCCAGAAGGATCTGGAAGGTATAGAAGTTTGAAAGTTTCTATGGAACTGTAGTTGGGGAATTGTGTAGTTGGTGTGCTTTGGAATTGATTCTAGATAATTAAGAATAACAGAGTGACCAATATTGTTATTGGTCCACTGTGAAGAGGAATTTAGGCGAATAGCAGAACGAGCAGCAATTTGTTCGCTGATTATATCCAGAGGTGTCAGATAGAGTAGGGTGTGTAGTGCCGCAGATGGGGTCGTACGAAGTACGCTTATACTTAGGCACGCTGAGCGTTGGACTTTAGTAGGTTTATCGCAGTTCATTCTTACGTACCAGACAGTCCACCATACTGTCACACCATAAAGAAGAATCGGTCTGATTACCGATGTGTATAGCCAGTGAGTGATACGGAGTTGTAGACCCCATTAACTGCCAATGGCTTTCTTGCAGGTGAAAAGAGCTATCGTAGATTTCCTTATTCTTTCGTGTATGTTGCTCTTCCATTTTTGGTTTCTGTCTAAAATAAGACTCAAATATTTAGTTTCCTCTTAAAACTTTAATTGGATACCGTTTATAGAAGGAGGGTCGATGTGCGGAATTCTATATTTCCTAGTGATAGGACCAAATCGGTTTTTTGTGAATTAACGCTTAAAACACACCGATTCGCCCAAAGTGATGGCTTATTCAGAGCGCTTTGTAAAAGTTTTAAGGTATTAGATGCTTCCCTGAAACAGCTATAGCAACCTCAACAGCATAGGCTATCACTCTGAAACCATCCCTATCCAGACAGGTAAGAATTTCGTTAACTACCAGATTCCAGAGTAGAGGAGAGAGAACACCGCCTTGCGGCGTACCGAATTTATTCACCAAGCGAACTCTCCACATTCAGAGATGACAGTGCAGATGTGATAGCAAATGTGTCCACGTTGTTAAAAGCACCTTCTATATCAAGGAATGCAACCATAGTATACTCTTTATGATGGAGTGATTATTCGATCGTGCGTACTAAAGTGGGCAGCGCCGTTTCAACCGATTTTCCCTTACAGTAGGTATATTGAGACATGTGTCTATGTTTGCTCTGAGCTGTATATCTACCAGTCTTTCTAACGTCTTAAGAAAGAACGATGATAGACTTATGGGTCTGAGAGGTCTGAGCCTTGGGTATGAAAACAACTTTCACTTCACTTCATTCTGAGGGAATATGGACCAGATGCAGGCAGCTATTGAGCATTACCTCAAGGATTGGAGTGATTATATCTGAGCCTTCTTGGAGTTCAGCTGGAATAATGCCCTTCTAGTCCTGCCGATTTTTACGGTTCGAAGCTGTTGATCGCCCATCGCAGTTCAGCCCTTGTGATTAGACCTTGTGGATATGATGTAGCAGTAATTGAGTGCAACTGGTTGTTACGGATTACATTTTGAAAGCTACCAGGAAAATGAGTATCTAGTAGCAAGTTCAGAGATTCTTCACTTGAGGTTGTCCAGGAGCCATCGGCCCTTTTCAGACAGCTGGGCATCACTGGATTTGTTGAAAGAATTTTTCGTAACCTAAGGCTTTCAGAGGTGCACACACGCGATTTTTTGACGCTGCTATATCGATGCGGTGACGAAACTATTCATTGCACAAATGCGTTATTTGCCCGCAGATTTCAATTTGTTGTTTGAGTTTGTCTTTCAACCATTGAGGTTTACAAGAAGAAAGAAATTATTTTCGTGTACCTAGGCGTAAGAATATTGATCAAAGGCTAACAAGAGGATTATTTTATTAATCATTTTAATCATTTCAAAATATGACAGGAAATTTAAAAAAATATTTTGTATCTATTTTCTAATGGGTGTAAATATTTTGTTGAGTTGACATCAAATCATCAACAAATACTCCAACAAAAAATTCTCCCACATTTTTCATTTTTAATAAGAATGGAACTTGCGGTAAAATGACGTTCTCTATTGAGCAGTACACAATGTACTTGAAGACCACTGATCAGTTAAGTTATAACAAGATTGGAAACCTACCTACGTTTTACCCTCCAAATACCTCAAAACTTATTTTTTTCATACACACATACTCTTGCAGCACACTTTATTTTTATTATGTAGGCAATTGTATCATTATTATAATAAAACGCATACTCTTGCAGCTAACCTGCTGTTTAGTTCGTAGGCAAAAGTCATTTTGACAACAAGCTCTCCCATCTTGTTATAACTTCAGATTGCAGATTTCCGGGCGTTCCTCTCTGTGCGCCGTGCGATGTAACGTTGAGTGGCAGCAACTCTCCATTTTGTTTTTAAAACCAGTGACATGAGGTCGGATGAGTACTCTTCCATAAGGCTATGTCTCACGGCAAAAAAATGAAAGGCACTTTGTGCGAAACTTCATAGCGCCCACAATTGTTTGAATATTTTAATGAAATAAAATTATTTTGGTTTGAAAAATGTTAAGCTACATATATAGTTAAACATTTTTGTCTTTTTAATTTAACTTCAACGTGAAAACTTCATAATATCTCAAAAAATCCAAAGATTTTGACATAGGCTTGGTTCCCCCTCCAGGAAATCCGTGAATATGATTTTTTTTATTTTTTTTATTTCTTAACTTTCAAGAAAAAATGATGCTACAGGTCGCCACGAGCTTCTTTTTTCGAAATTGTTTACCATTTTCGTTCAATTTTATACCAAAAACTATGAAAAAATGGCAAATTTTCGAAAAAGTACGTCCACGGAACCACGTATATCTTCCAAGATATATAAGCAAATTTAACCAAATAAACGGTTATTCAAAGCCTGAAAATAGTAAAATAAACATAATTTTTTTTTTGTTTCTAACATATATATTTTATTGATTTTGAGGCGTAAAACCCAAAAAAATTAGGATATTTTTAACTTTTTTTTTGGTTGGGCCGTCAAGAAAGGGCCAAAAACCTTTTTTTTTTGGTCGAATTTATTTTTCTATAAAACTTCTTGAGTTTTTATAGGTCGACGCGAAGCTAGTTTTTTCATTTTCTTTCTCTAACATTTTTAATATGCAATACAAAATGACAACTTTTGTCACAAGTTTGTGGACAAACCAGAGTAAATACAGCCAATTTTTTTGTCTTGAATTTTTTTCTGATATCTTCTTTATTGCTTTTTATAAAAATAAAGATTCATTTGGTTTCAGTTTTCAATATTTTAATATTGTAAAATCTATCTATTTTATACATTTTACTTAGAAAATTCGAGTTGTCACACACACAAAGAACAAGCAGTTCAGCAGTTTTCCGCTAACAAAAGTGGCGCTTATTCATTTCTCTTTTCTCTTTTTTTTTTACTTGTTCTCTCGACTGGTTTTACTCAGCAACAACAAAGCAATACGCATAGTTCAACAGGTTTGGTAAACGATACCGATTTTTTATTTTCGTTTTTAGAGGAGAGTTTTTGTGATCATTTTCTGTCGCTGAGAGATCGTGGACTCAGAACTGGGATGAATGTGAAGAGCTTGTTATAACTTTTGGGTGAAAGATTGTAATCGAGCATTGCGTAAAAACATCTGCTTGTTGACTCTCGCTCTTGTAACGAAGTCCTCTCTTTTTTCACATCAACTGCACTTATGAGATCAGATTTTAGATTTTAGATTAGATTGATTTTTATTTAGTTCTTTTCTGAATTTAACCTTAAATACATACATAATTTTACAAAAATCTTTATGGCATTGCATTTGCCGTCTGCCAGAATGACAACTATTTTAATTTTTTGTATCATATTGTTAACAAAGCATAATAAAACATTTTAGAACAAAGTTATTAAAAGAACATAAGAATACATAAAAGATCATTGAGTTCAGCTTTCCATTGTTCTGGCCTATTTTCGTTTAAAGTAATTTGACAATCACAAAAAGTAGCTAAGTTACTCCAACCTTCGAACCAAGATGATTTCCTTCTTAATATAACCATAGTTAGTTTTTTGAGCATCCTGTTCTCTTTCATGCTGAAAGTCTTCAATATGTAGTCAATTTGCATTTTAAGTGTCGAAATGAATAGAGGAGGAAGACCCGTCTCGAGCATGAGAACGTGATTTGAAGTACTGTTTGGAAGCCTCAACGTTCTGCTTAGAAAATATCTCAAAAGATGTTCCACCTTGCCACTTGTGCCTTCGCTGTTGTTTCAAAAATTCGAAACTTTGATTTGAAATTAACGTCTTCGTTATGCAAAATGGACCTCCACGTTTAATTGAGTTTTTGATTTGGCCAGTTTCTCCACAATATGGAGAAGTTATAGTCACTTACTCCTTCAATTTCCTTATTATCGAATCTCCACTTTTGTTGCGACAGTTTAGGCCTGCACCGTTACGAAAGATCATAACCTTTGATTTACTAAGGTTTACCTGAAGCTTCCATTTGTAGCAGTATGCAGCTATTCTGTTTCAGGTGTTTCAGCAAATATCACAACGTCATCGGCGAATTTTAATTGTTTCACAAAACAGATTTGCCGCAACTCTTGCTCCACCCTGTAGAACGTCCTCAATGTCGTCCATGAAAAGTGCAAACAAAAGAGTATGATAAGCATCAGAGCTTTTCTGTCAATAGTGTCGAAGGCCGCTTTAAAATCTACGAAGAAGGCATACAACCTTCTTTTTATCTTAAATATCCACAATGGATGTGAGCGAGTAGATTTGATCTATTGTTGAGTAATTCTTACGGAACCCAGCTTGAGATTCACCCAGACGATTTTTTACTTGAACCCAGGTGTAGAGTCTTTTGAAGAGAAGCCTTTTGAGAATTTTCATTGATGTGTTCAGCAGGGATATTCCTCTATAGTTTGCAGGAACAGTGCGGTCACCTTTCTTGAATATGGGAGTGACGATGGAGTCCTTAAAATAATTTGGCATGCATCCGCGTGTTCATAAGCCTGGTTAAGCACTAGAGTAAAGTGTACGATGAATAAAGGTGTGCTGAATTTATAAAATTCCGGCAGTATTCCGTTGGAACCTGGAGCTTTGTTACATTTCAGTTTATTCAACACTGCTTTTACCTCTAAGGTACAGAACGGGGCGTCCCGGTGGTTCAAGTTCAAATTAAGTAGAAAATGCCAATTTTCGTTCGTACTTTGACAACGAATTAAGTTTAAAAGCTACAAAACATTTAAATTTCAACAATTTCCAATGTTTATAAATTAAAAATATGTAGTTATGTGTTTAAGGTTTAATACAATGTTTTTTTTTTTTTTAAGAAGGCACTTAGTAAAAAATCCTGATTTTATTATTTTATTAAAACATCCTTTATCTATTTCTATAGTGTGAATCGTGTGGAGCAGTATTTCATGCGGAATGTTTGAACGAACATGAACCTTGTCCAAAATGTGAACGCAAAAGAAAACGTCAAGATTTGCCGCTCCTCAACGCTATTCAGAGCATGAGTTAATTTACAACACTAATAGTAGGTGCGTTTTATTATCACAATGATCCAATCCAGATCAGACCATGAAAATTAAAAAATCTCGGATCATCAGTGTTTCTTTTATTTGCAGTTTTATAGCTGTTTGAAGTTTGTTTTTTCTGACATTAAGATCATCGCCCTACGAATATTTTGTTGAACAATGATTGTTTTTTAATTTTTTTTAAGAAAAAATACATTTTGTCAAAAATATTCGGCTTTTTTATGTTTTACTTTTAAAATATATATGTACATTATTTTGTCGATTATATATATACAAATTACATAAATGTTAAGCTTTTTGCTATTTAATTGAAAAAAAAAATGTTTGATTTCCAGGTAAGTGTTAAATATGTGTGATAGAAAAACTAATTTTTATCACATAAATGGATCCTTGTAACGCTGCAGTTTTATGTACTTCCCTTCAAATGATTTTATAATGTTTCTTGTTTGCAAATTTGCCTTTCAAAATAAAATATTTGTTTATGTATTCATTGTTTGAAAACTTATTGCCTTTCAAAATAAAATGTTTCTATATGTATTTCTTGATTGCAAAAAACCTTGCTTCTCAAAACAAAATAATGTTTATGCAAACTTGTTTTTCAAAATTATTAGTTCACACTCAATATTGTCAACAAAAGTTATAAGCAGAAGTAAAAAAAAACATGTTTGAATCACTAGTTTCCATCTTACAATTGTATGACAATTATACCTATTCTATAAAATTCAAATTTTGGTTGTTTTTATTTATCAACGGTTTGCTGCGGTCGATTCAGAAAGCACAAACAAGCATAAATTGAAATACCGCTCTTCTTTTATCTCTACACGCTCGATTCAACGTTTGCTGCGGTCGACAGAGACAGCACAAACGAGGTCGACCACTACTAAATCTAAATCCCTCATTGGATCATTTACTGTGTTGCCGATTCAACGGTGGCTGCGGTCTACAGACAGCACAACTGCGGTCGAGAACCCAGTAAAGCTGCGCGGCTGCGCGTATCCTGTCTGTTCCTGTGTGGTTTGACTGTTTGTCCCACAAACTGAATATCGAAAGAGACTCACCACGCTTCATTGGCGCCCAACATAGTGGCCAGCTCCACACAACAGTAACAACGAATTTGAACTTGAGGTCAACGAATCACGAATCAACGATTTTTTTCGAAGCCATCAAGCGTTTTTTGTTCAAAATTGCGACTTACAACTTGAGATATAATAACCGCACCCCTGCGCATACAGGTGAAATGGCCCTTTCATCTGAACAACTGTCCGAACTTTTAAACGCTCTGAAACCAGACGCTAACAGAGGCAGTTTTAGCAACTGTACAGCACGATTCCAAGGCGAACGTGACAGCGCTATTGTTGAAGCATTTATCGCTACAATTTCGATCTATAAAGATATTGAACGCATTTCCAACGACGCACAGTGGCCCGTTTAGGCGAGGAACGTGGCAATAATCATTTTTCGCGTGATTTTATTTTGAAAAAGTAAAAACCACATTTTGTTTAGAATTGTTTAAAGTGTAAGAATCCAAAAACAAAGTCTCGCAAATTTTCAAGCCTGTCAACAAGTCTACTTTCCCGGTAAAGTGGACATACGCGTCCCCACGCCAATAATATAGAGTTCAACA
>CAKKXW010000119.1:0-60482 GCA_920937365.1 Sphaerophoria rueppellii | reverse complement strand
TCACATGAATTTTTTTCAAAAGCGGCACCTTACGTGGGCTCTCGTAGACGTCTTCTTATCTTATGAACACCGCAGGTAAGGTTTAACTTGTCGCGGATTTCAACAGCTGACAATGCTGGTCGACTTTTAGCGCAGCGTGTGACTTGTCGTACAGTTGCTTCCGTAAGAATCCGCTTTTCACCCCGTTTTTCTTCTTTTCTCTCTTAAATGATGGCATTACGTATCATGAGATGATAGAATTACGGATCATCGTGGATGAGCATCCGGCTAGTTTTTCCACTTCCTTGTAGGTTGTTCTTTTTTATAAGGTTTTGGATCAAAATTCTTTTGTCTTCGCTACAATGTTTGCCTCGTCCCGCTGAATTACACAGTAATACATTATTTTGTTTAATACAAAAACAAAAATATAAAAAAAAATAATAAAAACTTACTTTTTGTAATATTTTGCTTTAAATTAATTTTTAAATAATATGTATACTTGTTGCTTCTATTTTATTGCTCGCTTAGAAAAATGCAACAAAGATATGAAATAAGCGGTAAAAGATAACGGTTAAATTTTGAATACTTCAAATGCATGGCCAGAGTTGCCACATACGATCGTTCATTAATTTATGCGTAAATAAGATCTATGGTTCACTTTATGCATTATGTGTAGCAAAATTCATTTAACCAAGATTCACTACTATTTCATTGCTCGCAGCTGTATGTGCATACAAAAATAATTAATTCAAAACTTTACCTTGAAATAGTTTATAGACTTAGTAACGCACTCATGCATGCATCATTCATAATAATAATTAACATAAAATACAAAATCAAATATGTAATAAAAAAAAAGCAAATTTGAGTGTTACCTCTTCGGACGGCTTGTCCACATTGTTTGAAGGCTTTTTGCGTTTCATAGCAGTGCCTTCTTCCTCTGATTCACTTGAAGATAAATCTGCTTTAGCCAGTTTCTCCTTTGCATCACCCAATTCTGAAGCTAAATTATTTATGATTTCCATATTATTCAGTTAGTAACGAACAATCCAATGGCTAATACTCACATAGTTTGATGACATGTTTGTTCATTTTCTTTATAGTAAGATGAAGAATTTCCCACAAATACATCTTGGTGAATTCGCTGGTCATTTCTTTGGAGAATATCCAAGTTGCTACGGCCGAGCACTCAACAACTTGTGTCTTAAGTAGTTTGTCAATTATGACAACCATCATCTGTTGGTGGTTTTTCCATAGTTCAAACACATTATGAAGAATACATATCTGAGCTTCTTCTGATTCAGCAAGGGCCTTCATTTCAACAAATGTACTTTTATTTAAAACTTCAAAACAACTCTTTCGTATTTTTTAATTACCTTAAATACCAAATGGAATTTGGATATTGCAGCAAAACTATGCGAGAATGATTTTGAACCTAAATTCAAAAGTGTTTGAACAAACACATCGATCTTAAGGGGATTGAAAGTTGTCTCAGACATTTCGTTGTCACCGTTTTCTCCACAATTTGGTAGCTCTTTTAAGACGTTGATAACTTCTTCGGGTGTACATTTTTGTCGTATGGCGACGACAAGCTGATGGGCTGTTGTCGTGCCTGGTAGAGAAGCTGGAAAATAAAAACGCAACCATTGACATAATTGGGTTCAAATTCTTATAAAATGTGACGATTATATCATATTATGTACGTTATCTGGCACGTTTGCAGTCTAGTGGAACAAAAATCTGAGTTTCTTTAAAGCAACAGACCGTGAATGCAAATGTAATTTAAGAAAGACTTTCCTTCTTTCTATGCGGATTTCGGCAGCTTCTCGCTTTTAAGACTATTTCCGCTTTTTTTTTTTTTTTTGTGAAATCGAAAAGTAATGTCAATGGCACTCTAGTGCATTTGCGTTCCGAAGTTTTAATAAAACTCAAACTTCAATGAACCCCAACAACGAAACGGAAAGTGGCTGTTGTACTTTATGAGAATGAGATAGGCTGGATTTACACGGTACATTTATAATACAAGACAAGGTAAGAAGTAGAGGGGATTCTTGTTACGAAATATTAATGCAACACTGGAAAGCCTTCTATTCGTTCAGTTGTTTCTTGATCGTTGTGCAGAAGACAAAACAAGATCACAACACAGCGGGATGCCCAACAAAAAAATTGTGTTAATATTTTTATTGGTATACTTCATATATTCAAAGCAAAAAATAAATTGATTTTAGTGCAAACAAATAATAATTTTAGCTGAAGTTCTGCAAGGGAGCAATTGAAAGGGATTTATTTCTTACACCTTACGAAAATGTGCATATGAAGGGCCGAACACTCTACTATAACCCTTCGAAATATGAAGCAATCAATGGAACAGTTCCTTGGGAGGCAACTTTAAAGCATGTAACGTTTATAACTCTGTTCACAGAAGCCGCCAGCAATGCAAATTTAAGGTAAAACTTTTGAATTCAAGTCAAGCAAGTTAATTTGTATTTAAAATGATTGCAGTGACCTTCGAGAATACAAAGAGTTCATGCATGCTCCTTATATAAGAGTGCATGAAGACTATCCAAGATTCGGAGATATTATAACAATGGCTATTGGATGGGTAGAGAAGACTTTGGACGGCTTCATTTTAAAGGAGGGCGCCTGTAAAGAACTTTGTGCTGACAATGCTTTGGCAATATGGAGGGTACAAAAAATTCGTCATCGCAACCTGCAACGTAATTTTCGTTATGAAATGAAGTTCAGTGTTACTCCTTTAAAATCTGATATCCATTTGAAAAACCCATACAGAGAAAATTATTATAAAACATTTATTCTGAAAGAAGATTTATATCCGAATAGTTTCAATACACTAACACGACGCTCGGACAGCTTTGAGAATTTTTCAAACGAACGTCAAGCCAGGATTGTTAATTATGATCCAAGCAAAGAAATAGGTTATATGCCATCATTAAATATTGGAGAACAGCTATACAAGAAAATACAGAAAGCTTCATCAAAAGTTGGATATTTGTCGAGCTCACGAAATGATTTACCAACAACCTACAGACCAAATTATAGAGTGCAATTTGCCAAACCCGAACAATATGCATCCTCGGAAGAGACAAAACCAGTCGTGACACACCATTTTCATCATCATTACTTTATGAATGATGTTGAATCATCTAAAACTCATGATCAGCATCAAATCTATCCTGGCAGCGTTGATGCCATTCGGATCATACAACCTCCAAATGCAGAATTTTTATCACCACGTTTTGCTCCAACAACAACAACTTCGACTGAAGCTCCACTAGCACCTGCAATGCTTTATATGCAACAAATTCCCATTTATGTATCGACTTTTTCAAGAGCAGAAACTACAATTCGACCATTTAGACAAAGTGAACAGCAGTTCGAGGAAATTCGTTATTCTGAACCTGATCCGCTCTATGAAAATATGGATAATTCGAACAATTTCCAACACACGGCTGACTTTGCTTCAAAGGAAGCACAACATCAAGTCGAACATACTAGATCTGAATCTGAGAGTTCTAGTATTGAGCAGATTCCACAACCGGCAGAAGATCAAGGCACTCACATACCTTATTTTTCTAACGAACCTGAAACAACTACGATTAAGCCGCCGCCGCCGTCGTCTGCATTTGCGCCTTCTTCCACTCGAAGGACTCTCTTACCGAAAAACAAATTTTTTGTAACACCGCCACCTACAACTACACTTTCGTCCATTACAGTTTTGGAAAGCCAAAAGCCACATGTGGCAAAATTATCGAAAGGAACTCGAAAAAATATTCGAAGTACAACCGAACGCCCTGTTCTAAAATGGAAACCCAAAAGGAATTCCAAAGACAAAACTACTTTTCAAAACGTCACAGATGACATTGATGAAAAGGTTTTGACAGTCACTCCAAGCAAAGCCGAAATAGAAGTTCTTACACAAAAGTCTGTGAGTAAATCTATAAGCGTTAAGGTTGGAAATCACTCCCACGAGATTCCATTTATCAAGGATTATGAGGACGATGTTACACCAATTTCCAAGGAAATGGACGATTCCAGTGATACCAACGAAAACGAATCATAATATTGATATCTGATGTGTGTATATACATTTATATAATAAACAAAGTTAATTAGTTAGTTTATTTCTTTTACTAGAGAACATTACGCTTTATTTCGAAAGGTATGTGTTTGTATTGTCGGTTAATTTGGGAGGCCGAATTTTCTCATGGCCTTGTAAGGTATGGTTATGCTATAGACCGCTGACTGGTCTTTAAGCTCCATATGCCCCATCTAAAAAAAGGCATTCTTTGTCATGCAAAAACTACCTTGGCATATCCCTGTTTATTGTTGCATACAAAATCCTATCCAACGTACTGTGTGAGCTTCTTAAACCGTTCTGCAACACAAAAATCGACACGTACCAGTGTGGCTTTAGGCCAGGCAGGACAACGTTTGACCAAATATTCACACTGAGGCAAATCATAGACAAGACCAACGAATTTCAAGTCGATACCCACCATCAACTTCAAAGCTGCTTATGATAGCAGCCAAGAGCTTATGATGGCGATGTGTTTGAGGCCTTCACAGCGAGTGAAGAATAGGCGAAGCTCGTTGGTCTAGAAGTGAACGAGGACAAAACAAAAAACACAGTACATACCATCAAAAAAAAAACACCTGTCTATCGCCTAGGACAAAAGGAGTTCTCCTACCTTGGAAAAAACATCAATCCCACAAACGACAACATAGTGGAGATCCGTCTACGGTTTTTCCAAGCAATTGGGTTCAAAACTCCTCACTCGAAAGGCAAAGTGCTTACTATTTTACAAGTCTTTGATTTTACCAGTCCAAAAATATTTAATCGTCAAAATTGCCTCTAAAGGCTATGTTTGATAGAAATATAGCGTTAGAAAAAAATATTTGCTTTATTTGTTTTTTATTTTTTTTATATTTTGCACCCACTCAAGGGATTTTATACCCTTTTTATGCCAGAGACACAGTAAGTGCATTAGGAAGAGGGGAAGGAGTTAGAAAGGAGGTGTCGGTGTACATTGGTCTTAAATGTTTGAACATTGTAATGACTGCGAAAGACAGAGTGTGGAACAGAGTTCGCGTAGTGCGGCTAAAAAATGATTTTCTATACTTGAGAGTACGTCCGAAGTTGGGCTCGGGGGTAAACTGATGGGCATTCCTCAAAGCGCGGGTATTACGGTTGAATTGTTTAAGGGGAGGAATGCAACTATTTCTCTAGAGAACTTACCGTAGAAGTAACGATGAAACAGGAGAGACACGAAACGTTACGACGGTTTTCTAAAGAGGTGAATGAATCAGTGATGTCTATATCACCGATCATTCTTACGGCTCTTCTTTGTATACCATCCAAGAGGCTTAAGTAAGTAGCTGGAGCAACAGCACAGAGATGTAAATTGTACTCAAGCTTTGGACGGATATATGTAGGTTTTATAGATAATAGGCAGATCAGACGGGGAGAAAAAATTCTTGCACCGTCTTAAGAAACCCAAACATCCAAAAGAGGTGGTCAGTGATGCACATACCGAGAATCTGCAGATGTTCGGTCTCATTGATGCAAGTGCCACTCATGGACAGTGGCAATGGGGGGTATATCTCGCTTCAACGGTACCAGACAGTATTGGGTTTTCGAAGCATTAAACTCTACAAAGTTTTTAATTCCCCATTGTGCAATGCTGTTTAAGGCAGAGTTTAATGAGCTTATCATACCTTGCCTTTGCAGTTCCACATCTGAAGAGGAGGGATGTGAGTCTGGAAACGAATATGAGAAACTTAGGATACCGTCAGCGAGACAATTTATTGGATTAGAAGTAACAGACAAGAGATCATTAATGAAAATGAAAAAAGGGGGTCCCTGGGGGACACAGACACACACACAGACTTGAATCCGTCCAATACAACTTGTATTGAACGGTTCGAAAGAAAGTTTCTAATCCAACGAAGAAGGGATTCATCGATACCGAAGGCAAACATTTTCGATTAAAGTGCAAGATGCCAGGCTTTATTAAATGTCTTTGAAATATCAAGTGCAAAAATCTTACTTTTACTTACTTACAGAAAGCCAAGAAAAGACGACAACATTGGCTCGGCCACATCGAGCAAATGGACGAAAACGCTCCAGCCAAGAAAGTCTTCTCTTTGACAAGGAAGGCCGAACCTCCGGTACAAAGACCAAGTGACCGCGGATTGCAGAGCGCTTGGTTTTGGCGAATGGAGGGGGAGGGACCATTCACGATCTCAGGCTGAGGCCCTTCATGGATTTGGAGCCGAATAAATTAAAAAATATAATACAGATCATTGATTTATATGTGTAACAACAACAAATTGAAATCCAGCTTTTCACTTGGATCAATTTTTGTGATCCAAAAATTAGTTCTTCTTCCGCACACAAGTTAAAACGTTGGCGTATATTTTCAATGAAAACTGTGCTGCCACTTTCACACATTCATCTATCCGCTATGAAATATTTTTCAATTACATAGCAAAAACTTTTCCCTTAAAAAAACAACATAATAATCGTTCAACAAAATTATCGTAGGGCAACTCCGATCTAATTGTCAGAATGAAAAAATTACAAACAGCTGCCAAACTTGAAGTAAAAGACAAATTGATGATAGAAGCTGTTTTATTTTCTTGATCTGATCCGGATCATCGTCATAATAAAACGCAGCTACTATAGCTATGTCTTAGGCGGGAGGAATGAGGGAACATATCTGATCAATTGTCGATTTGCGTGGTCCGAAACTAGGGTTGAGGATTTGTTGTCCATAAATTGGTATTTTTTTTTATTACTGCCCGCCTCAAGAGATTTTTGTTTTTTTTTCGGATAAGTATTTCATATGGTCGGAAAAAACCTAACGGACGTTTTTGATGTCAAAAGAGGTTTTCATGCGATTTCTTCAACATCATTCTTGAAAAGATTGTGCAAAGCTCCAACGTCAATACTAGAGGCACAATCTTTCAAATGTCCGTCCAGCTACTAGGATACGCAGACGACATTGACATAATGGGAAAACACAGCGTGATGTCAGTGGAGCGTTTGTGAGTCTTGAGACGGAGGCCAGAAAGATGGGTCTAGCGGTTAACAAGGGCAAGACCAAGTTAATGCTGTCGACAAGAAAGACTACCAACATCGACGACTTGGTGCAAACGTCAACATAGACAGATTTAACTTCGAGGTAGTTAAGGAGTTTGTCTATCTGGGATCCGCTTTCCACTTAGACAACAACACTAGCGCTGAAATCAAACGAAGAATCACTCTTGCCAATCCCTGCTTCTTTGGACTTAGAAGGCAATTGAGTAGTAAAATCCCGAGCAACTAAAGTGACACTCTACAAAACCCTCATCATCCCGGTCCTCATGTATGGTGCAGAGACATGGACCATGACAACATCTGATGAAAACGCTTTGGGCTTATTTGAGAAAAAAAATTCTTCGATTGATTTTTGGTCCTGTTTTCATTAATGGACAATGGAGGCGAAGATTCAACCAAGAACTGTACGAGCTGTGCAGCGACACTGACCTAGCCAGAAAAGTTAATGTCCAACGACTTAGATGGGTGGATCATGTTGCGCGAATGGGAAATAATGCTCCGGCGTGTAGTCTTCGAATCCAACTCGGAAGGACGTCGCAGAAGAGGAAGACCGCGACTCAGGTGGAGAACACATGTGGTAGAGGACCTGAACCAACTTGGCGTGGGATATCGTTGGGGACGGTACCCCTGTGCTGTGTCGTTATTGTCTACCATAGTTTTTTTTTTTCTTTATTTTATTTCGTCGCGTCTTTCCTAGTCTACGTCGCGTCGTCCGTTTTATTTTAACCATATAAACAAACAACATACAACTAATTAATAAAAATAAAATAAAAAAACCGAAAAAAACAACAAATATACAACCAACATTATACCCAAATTACAATCACAAGAAAGAAAAAAAAAATAAAACAACAGTTAACAGTTTCAACATACAACAGAAAAAAACCAACATAAACAAGAACAATAACAACCAAAAATTAATCGAAAAAAGCACCGCCACTCAAACAAAAAATATATCAAGCCTATACAGCAGATGTGAGTACCCATCCTCCACTTTCCCTATCTCTTACAGTTGCATGGCTTATTATATGCATTACATTGCAATGAGTTTTTTTTTTTTTTTTTGCTCATGCAATGTATGCATGTAATATGTTATCAACAACAGATGAATAGAGTAGTTGCTATCTGAGTTCCAGGGTCGGATAGACTCACGCCACCGCTAAGGCATAACACTAGCGGGGACGTTGATTCGAAATGAAACCTGTTCCTCATTTTGGTAGCTTCTTTTAGACTTCGTCTGTTTTGGTTTTAAATTTCTATATATATTGCAATGATCGAAAATTTCAGAGTTGACTATTGTAATGTTCGTGAGCTACGTACGAATTTTCTTGCTACGTACATCCGCACTGTTTCTAACAGGCCAGCTGTTTTGGCGCTGAGTGAAACCCAAGTAGGTGAGAATTCCGATCCTACTGAATTTCTCATTCATGGGTATAGCTTAGTGCCATTATTCTTCCTCCAGCATGGTCTCGCCGTTTACATTAGGAATGATGTCGCTTATTAATTCCTTATTCAATATGGACGCTGTTCCAACCCTGTTTTCAATTTTATGTGGTTTAAGTTCTCCATAAATAAGCACATCATTCACTATTGGACAGGGCTTCAACTTCTTGTGAATTTGACGCTCTGTCTGACTCCATCCAAAGAATTGTATCCCTGTATCCTCAAACTAAAATCGTTATCACGGGCGATTTCAATGTACACAATTCTTCGTAGCTTCTCCATTCGGGCCAGGCAACACCCGAAGGAATGTGTTCTGAGATCTTTGCTGAGTTTAACCACCTAACTCAGCTTGTCACCGAGCCCACTCGAATATCGGACATTAATGGCCAAGCGGAAAATACTCTTGACTTGTTTCTTACGTCTGACCCTGATAAATACACTATCAGTGTATTACATAACACCTCTAGGCAGATCAGGCCATAGTATTATATCTGCAAATTTCTCGTGTCAAGCTAATCCAGTTAGAGAAAGAGCTCCGAAGAGAACCGTGTGGCAATACGAGAAAGCCAACTGGGACGGTCTCAACAACTTTTTCCGGATCTTTAACTGGTAACTATGCTTCCTCGATAGTTACGTAGACTCTAGCGCAGATATGATTACTAATATGATTATTTTGGGAATGAAAACTTTTATCCCGAATAGGGTTAAAAGCATCAAACCCAAGGAAAAGTAATGGTTTGATTCAAGCTGTAAAGAGGTTATCAGGGAAAAAGTAAAGTTCCGGTGTTTTAGAGCCAACCCAACTGAGGAAAACCGGAACAAGTTTAAACAAGCCAGGAAGGCTTGCAATGCCATTAATTAAGGCAAAAAATACTGCAATGTCCCAAAGGCTTGCTCGCGAAAGCCAACTCTTCGCTACCAGAGAGTGTCGTGACTCCTCCTGTTCTTGAGCGCGTCAATGATTCCATGGAACAAATCTTCTTCCGCACTCGTGCTGTGGCGAGAGTATTAAAGGATCTCAACATACATAAATCCGCTAGTCCGGATGGTATCCCCGCTATTATTCTGAAGAGGTGTTCTTCCACGCTGGCAAAACCCTTGCGTAAGCTTTTCTATCTATTATATTCTTCTGGGCTCGTTCCGAAGTAGTTGGAAAACAGCATTTGTCCAGCCTATTCCAAAAAAAAAAAAGGCGAATCTTCTTCTCCCTCCAATTATCGCCCGATTGCACTTAAGCCCCTTCTTTCTAAGGTCATGGAAACGCTGATAAACTATCAGCTTAAGCAATATCTCGAAGACCGAAAGCTTCTTAATGACCGGCAGTACGGCTTTCGCTGCAACAGGTCCACTGGTGATTTGATGGTTTATCTCACCGAACAGTGGAACAAATCTTTACATCGTTTTGGAGAAAGTAAGACTGTGGCACTTGATATTTCAAAGGCATTTGATAAAGTCTGGCATCTTGCTCTTTTATCGAAAATGCGTGCCTTCGGTATCGATGAATCCCTTCTTCGTTGGATTAGAAACTTTCTTTCGAACCGTTCAATACAAGTTGTATTGGACGGATTCAAGTCTGAAACCCACAATGTAAATGCTGGTTTGCCCCAGGGCTCCGTTTTGTCTCCGACCCCCTTTATCATTTTTACTAATGATCTTTTGTCTGTTTCTTCTAATCCAATAAATTGTTTCGCTGACGATAGTACCCTTAGCTTCTCATATTCGTTCCCAGATACACATCATTCCTCTTCGGATGTGGAACTGCAACGGCAAAATATGATAAGCTCATTAAACTCTGACCTAAACAGCATTGTCCAATGGGGAATTAAAAACCGTGTAGAGTTTAATGCTTCGAAAACTCAATGCTGTCTGGTATCGTTGAAGCGAGATATACCCTCTTGCCACTGTCCATGAGTGGCACTTGCATCAATGAGACCGAACATCTGGAGATTCTCGGTATGTGCATCACTGACCACCTCTTTTGGACCGAACACATACGCGAAGTCGCCAAAAATGCTGCAAGATGTTTGGGTTTCTTAAGACGGTGCAAGAAATTTTTCTCCCCGTCTGATCTGGCTATTATCTCCTATATCCGTCCAAAGCTTGAGTACAATTCACATCTCTGGGCTGCTCCAGCTACTTACTTAAGCCTCTTGGATGGAATACAAACAAGAGCTGTAAGAATGATTGATGATAGAGAGCTCACTAACTCATTCACTTCATTGCAACACCGTCGTAACGTTTCGTGTCTCTCCTTGTTTTATCGTTACTTCTACCGTAATTGTTCTAGTGAAATAGCCAGTTGCATTCCTCCCCTTAAACAATTCAACCGTAATACTCGCGCTTCGAGTAATGCCCATCAGTTTACCCTCGAGCCCAACTTCGGTCGTACGCTCAAGTGTAGAGAATCGTTCTTTAGCCGTACACTGTCTTTCCCGATCATTGCAATGTTCAGGAATTTAAGACCAATGTTCACCGACACCTCCTCTCCAACCCCTATCCTCTTTCCTAAAGCACTCACTGTGTCTATGGCATAATATGGTTATAAAAACCCCTTGAGTGTGTTTATTATAAAAAAAAAAACTGCAGACAGCTAGCTAGGAACCGAGCTGGCTGTAGAAGTTTGTTGGGTGAGGCCCTGGTCCGACCTGGACTCTAGCGCCACCATAAGTAAAGTTAAGTATTTTATCTATAAGTTGAATGTTTTCCATTTCATTTAACTACTTTTCCCATTTTAATAAAGTTATCAAAATAAATTGGTAATAAGGAACTTGTTCAAAGACGATAAGCTTATCCAACTGACGAAGGAGCTGATGGAACTCGAACTTTAAGAAAATATTATCCTGGACAATGCATAAATGTATTGAAACCTGCGCTTCCATAAAACTTAAGTTGAAAAGGCGTTAAGTTTGACATACCAGCTCCTTCTGAAGCATACTTGTAGTTAGGCTGCGGGGAAACTGGTATAAGCTGAGCGTATGCTTCCGGCATCATTTCTGTTATCCTCTGATGATATGACAATCTGAAAAAAAAAAGATTTTATTTATTTGGTTCAAGAAGTTCATCAATTATCTTTTCTACCGAAGGCATTTCTGCAAAACTTCCTGAATAAACTTTGGTCGTGGATGCTCTGCATCCAACAACAAGCAGCTATCCCATTCATCCCAGGACCATGTAAATTTGAAGTTACTCAAATGATAAGAAAACCAATTGACAAAACGATCGAAGCATGATGTGTTCATTGAGTCTATTCGCATAAACAGGATTTCTGTTGCTTGTGCCAATACCTGAGGCAAAGTAGCTGGCTGTAGCTTGCACAATTCGATTAGAATCGATCCATAGACAATATCCAAATATCTAGGCGTTGGCATATGAAACAGCTCTGCAAAAATTACTTCTACAATACAATATTCCAGAGGAATTTTGTTTTTGTAAGGAAATGCTAATAGTTGGGCTGCACAATCTTTACGTTCGAGTCTATGCGTTTCAATTATGTGGTGCAAATGCTCCTCAATGAGAAACCTCTCAATGGAATGTGCACCGGGTAAATTTGGTCCGTCTGGGCAATCAGTATAATCAAACATACGATAAACGACCCAGGGCATAGGATAAACGAATGTCTCATGGTGCTGCGTCGGAACAATCTGAGGCAAATTGTGCTGTAATGCTTCACATAGTACAGAATCAAACGCTAAATAAGGTCGTGGAATATGTTTTTCAGCCCAGTTATCCTGCCGAAGCTTCCTTATTTGCGCCCATAGGCAATCCAAATACTCTTCTTGTGGATGAGGTGCATCAACAGACCAAACACGAAGAGCATTGTGATGTTTCTTTGTTCGTTTATTAAGAAAAACCTCAATTCTGAGCAATAGACTTTCCAGTGATGATTCTTTCTTCTCATAAAGGTCTCTGCCAACCCACGGAAGAGTAGACAATACGGAAAAGACATACCAATCCCGTCGGACTTGGGGCACATTATCTTCATTGGAAACATCGATCATTGTATCAAGAAGTTGTAATAAACTCGATGCCGATATGACGTGGCAATTTACCAAGTCAGATAGAAATCTGAGAGAATACCTTGCGGCATCCCAGCGACACATCTTCAAACTATCTTTAAAAGTCTTAACCATATGGTCAACGAACTCTCCACCAAATTTATAGTTCTTGGCATTGAGTAAACCAACGAGTGTTGTGTATATAGTACACTTTTCGGGCATCTTTACTGCGCATTCTGAGAGAATGCGAAGGATTTTTAGTCTAAAAGTACCCAAATCGGCTTCCAAAACCGATACTAAACCTTCAAGGTTGGATTCGACTGAAGATGTGCTGCGTTCTCCAACACGAAGAATCAGTGATTCTAAACGATCTTCAATTTCTTGGTTTTCGGAGACACGACGACGTTTGCGACTTCGATTATCTAGAAGGAAAGAGAATATTATATTTATTTGTATTACAAAAAAAAAAAAAAAATAAAGTAGTCCAGGAGATATTTTTAAGGTTAGTTTGTTTTTATAATAAAGGAACCAACAATATCCATCATCTTCTTCGTGTGCTCGTCTTCTGTTCATTTGAAATTTTGTTTTAACTTCAAAATATTTATTTAACTTTTCTTTTTAATTAAAAATATTTCTAACGATGCAACCGATGCAAACTATTATCCAAGCAAAAAAAAACGAAGACGCTGTAGATGTAGACAGCGGAGTATAGTTTTGCTTTTAAATTGCTGCCGTCAGAGTCAGATAAGAGAATTGAATAAGAAGTAAAGGAAGCGGTGTTAGCCTTTGTATATCTATATACAAAAGTGTAAGCATGTATACAAAGGTGTTAAGTGCCCCATACACATTTCAACTCGATTGTAAACTGAGTTGTCAACTAGGTTTGTGTTCGAGCACACACTGCATGGACTGAGTTGGAACGCATTGCTTCTTGTGAATAAATGAGAAAAAAATAGCAAAAATGAGGTGGTAGGACCATATTTACTGTGATAGTATTGGTAAAAACACGCATACTATCGCAGTAACTATAATCCATAGCTTGTAGGCATTGTCATTTTTACAGCTCGGTTTCCCATCTCCCTTTTAAACTCATGTTGTTTTGACAGCAAATCAACCAACTCGTCCACATACTGTTCAATTCAGTTGAAAGACTTCATATTCAACTTCAAAAAAATTAAAATCTTTTGATTTTTCTTCAACCAACCATTCAACTGTCAAATCGATGAAATGACAAGGCCACATACAGGTTGATTTACATTTGATTTGATTCAGTTGACGATTGAGTTGAACTGTGTATGGTGCGCTTTAGCTACATGTACCTTTGTATATCTATGAGGGGCATTGATAGTCTCAAGATGGAAAACGATGGTGGTGTCATCTTTAGAATTTTTAACAGAAGCAGTTTTTTTTACATAAGTTTGTAATGTGAGTTCTCTGCCTGGTTTGACAGAAGATCTGTCAAACCAAGCAGAAAACCAATCTTGGTAGTACTAGCTGTTCCATATACAAAGTCTTGTACAGTGTACGTGAGTGAAGCAACAAAAATGTCTGATCATGTCCATTTTTAGGGTATGTGCTGTCAAACTTTGACTGTGTTGTCAGTCGAGTTCAGAGGTGTATTATTTCTGTTCGTGATGGTAAGGCGCTGCAATTCGTTGAGTTCCCGTGGTGTGCACGGTTGTTTTGAATAGTTCTTCCATCGTGTTTCGAAACGTTTTTATATGTTGGTTGTATTACAATAGGCGTAATAAACGTGATGAATTACTGATGAAAAATCAAGAAAATGTACTGGAAAATAAAAAAATTAAACATTAAAAACCGTGCATATGCAAATTTAGTGTGAAAACACCATGCGTCCTAAAAAAAGAATTGAGATTGAAAAAAAGTTGAAGCATAAGCGATGAAATCTAGATTCAATCAATTTTTGCTTGGCGCCCCTGAGATTAACCATTCAACTGCAGACCAGTCCTGTTGTAATGCGTTTGTGTTTGTGAAACTCACACCTTTGTATATACATTTAACAGGTATAATCGAAATGGAATTCGACTGAAGCGCCAACTGGTTCCAAGCCGAGATAACCTTTTTTTTTTACACATGTTTGTAATGTGTGTTCTCTGCTTGGTTTGACAGAAGATTTGTCAAACCAAGCAGAAAACCAATCTTGATAGTACCCCCCAATATATATACAAAGACTCACACTACTTAGAAAAATGCTTCAATTCATGTTCATAAGACCCCTTCCTGTACTTCTTATGTCGTTTCTCATTGGTCTTTTTTGACGTTTCTTCAAAGCGGAAGAGTTCTTCTCTTCTCAGAAGCATTCCGTCTGTCAAAGTCAGTCCAATGGAATGGTTACAGAAGGCTTCTGGATTCTTCCGAATGCTTCTGGACTGCAAATGGAAAACGATATTATTCAATGGATAAGAGACAGCTTGAGCTTGAGCTTCGTAAAATGACGTTTTAAGCAGCGCTGCCACCCTACTGCTATGGCAGTATATCTATGGTGCTAAGTCCAAATAAAAAAATACTGCACATCGAATCAAATCTACTGCCATATCAGATTTTTTTTATTATTATCATTATTATTGCGTTCATTTACGATTTTGAAAGTGAAAATTTCACTCTGAATTAAATACTTAAAAAGTATATTAAGCTTGCAACCTCTTTTATATGCTGTGACCGACACTCACTGAAATATGTTTATAAACTTAGAAATCTGACGTTTAAGGAAACACCTTATCATACCTTGTCGTGGAAAAGTGCTTCTTAACTCAACCATTCTGAACTTTCATAAATTTGTAGATTCCTAAAACGCACTCATTGTAGAAAAGAGTTCTAAACGTAAATATAATATATATTAAGATAAATTGGATTACATTTTTATGTTTATGTTATATTTAATTTAATTTTTTTATTTTCTTAAGGAAGGTATAAAATAAAATTACATATGTCAAATTTACTGCGCCATTTCCTTTTATATGCTTCATTAAATTCTGTAGAAGGTGGCAGCGCTGGTAACATGAATTTATTCAAAACTATTCTAGTTTCCAGGGTCCACAATCCACATAACATTAAGCAGGAAACAGACAAATTAAAGCACTATTCACATGAGCACGAACGACGACCAACGAATGAACGAAAATTCGTCGATTTTGACATTTCTTTCACATGAGAGTTTTTAATTCGTCGCGAATGAACAACCAAAACACAAGGCAAGAATGATTTTTGAGGTTATACGCGCGCGAATATTTTGTTCGTTGGGAGTGTGGATGATGTGGAACGCGAATACAGTTTGGCAGTTCGTATCAACTACAATACTTTTCGCGACGAATAAATTTGTTTTCTCAAATTTATTAACATTTGAGATTAAAAATTTAATTTATGCATCACAAATCAAACATTAACTTCACTTTTATCGTTTTGTTGACAATTTGTAAAGAAATACGGCTCCAAACGTATCTGAAATCACTTTTTTTCATTCATTCGTCGTTCGTTGGTCGTGCTCATGTGAATAGTGCTTAAAGGGATTTTACATTCAACGAATCGCTACTAAAATTCAAAGTTTTTTGGGTTCAATGTAATTTGTTAAGCCAAAAGTAGCAAACATTTTTTTGAATGTGTGGGTGAAAGCTATCAAAACAGATTTATGATTGAATATTCTTCAATTTAAAATGTTTAATACCTAACTTGAATTTAAACACAATTCGTAAACTTATTTTCGGCAAAATATTTTTTTAAACAAATCTTGCAACAAACTCCATTCGTTAAGTTGATTATTGGGCTTAAGCACTATTCACATGAGCACGAACGACGACCAACGAATGAACGAAAATTCGTCGATTTTGACATTTCTTTCACATGAGAGTTTTTAATTCGTCGCGAATGAACAACCAAAACACAAGGCAAGAACGATTTTTGAGGTTAGACGCGCGCGAACATTTTGTTCGTTGGGAGTGTGGATGATGTGGAACGCGAATAGAGTTTGGCAGTTCGTATCAACTACAATTCTTTTCGCGACAAATAAATTTCTTTTCTCAAATTTATTAACATTTGAGATTAAAAATTTAATTTATACATCACAAATCAAACATAAACTACAGTTTTATCGTTTTGTTGAGACTTTGTAAGGAAATATGGCTTCAAACGTATCTAAAATCACTTTTCTTCATTCATTCGTCGGTCGTTGGTCGTGCTCATGTGAATAGTACTTTAATGTTCCAAGATTTGTTGATGCAATTAAAAAAATAAATTAATTCATTCTTTTCCCAACGTTTCTCCGGTTGTTTTCCGGCATCTTCAGGGGTGAATTTTATTAAAAACCTTTTGATTGAAGTAACAATAATTGTGAATTTGTTTACAAATTGATGTTGATGGTTGAGTACTTTCTATTTAATTTTATATTACATTGGTTTTTGAATAGTTTAGAAAAAAAACTAGCACAGACAATTAATAAAGTTTACAAGCAAAACATATAACAGAAAAACTAAAATTAAGTATCATAGTAACTATTTGATGGTAACACTATATATTGCACTGATATTTGGGGCTATTCTGCCATTTCTGTTATTCTGTTATGAATCATAAAAGATTTAGAAATAAAAGATCTTTTATAATTGGTATTCAGTACTTCGAACTTTTATAAAATTCTGTTATGTCTGCATAACACGTTGAAACTAGTTTCATGCAACATCTTCGAATTCTGCTTTGTTATCCTATCCTGTTTCTCAATTGTTATTACACGTTGAAACTAGATTCATGAAACTAATTTGACAGTTCTCCTTTAGTTTTATTTCGCTGTCAGAATTTGTCAAATTATTATTATAGGTTTTATAGGTAAGCAATTTTGTGAATTCAAAACAATAAAAGATTTGAATGTGTACTTTTTTAAGTATGCTATGCTCAAGCTAGAACTGGATGGAAGATGACGATGGTGCTGGAGCCCTACCACCAAATTTATTCAACCTCTAGTACAAAAACTGCTATGAACAAACAAATGCGCAAGTGATCAAAGGAAGGTTTTTCGTTTTATTTTAATCAGTGGTCCGAGACCCGATCTCCCACGTCCCACCTAAAAGGCTTAAAACATGTTTTTAATTTCAGAAATAAAATAAAATACAAACAAAAAATGGCAATTTATATTTCAATTTCACAGAACAACTTTTTAGAGAAAAAAAAAATGTTCAATTCATATAAATAAATAATCAACTGGTACTGGTGCAGGTATCGTAATGAATTGTGTTGTTGGCTGACTTTCTGTCGATATAAGTTTTAAAAATTCCATATTTTATGGGGAAAGAACCTGCGGATACTGACGATTTGTATTTGTTTGGATTTGGACTGGCCGTGGAGAAGATTTAAATTGAATCGTCATCGGATTTGTTTTTTTTTTTTTTTACATATTCCTACAGAGAAAAACATTTAGTCAAATAATATGTACCTAGGGAAGACAAATATTACCTAAGTGTCCATTGTTTTGAACAATCAATTCTTTTCGTCAAAGATTAAGCTTTTGATTGCTTCAAAAAAAAAAAAACGAATTAATTTAGAATAAAAATAAAGACAACTTGACTAAAATTTTGAAATTTCACAACTGAAATTCAATGAAGTTTTCTTTCGCAAAAAGAAATCAAATCAAAAAGGAAAACAAAACAACAGAAATGAGCAATGAGAGACGTCAAATTGTTGCACGGAAAATTTTACCCATGCGACACGAGTCGATTTTCTTCCGTCTCATGTTTTCGAATTTTGTTTCTCTTTTGCACTTATGGTGTTCGAAAAGTTGCACGCAACCAGTTTCATCGTGTAATAGCAGACTATGAATTTTTCGAAAAAGAAATCTGTTATGAGACATCTGTCATTAATCAGCTGTTACCTTAATACTACAAATTGTTTGTGAATTGTGAATCTTTAGAAATAGATGAATATGGATATCCACGACTGATGGTGAGTTAAATTTCAATTCAATTCGGTTTAAATTTTTTATTTTATATCAAGAGGCCATCTATCTAGAAACCAGCTCCTGCATTTTCCAGAACTGTTGTTATGAATAGCCAGTTTTCTGAAATCTCTTTGGCGGATTACAAAGCCAAGTATGTGGCGTTGTTCATCTTACCATTGGACTTCACCTTTCTCTGTCCAACGGAGATTATTGGATTCTCTAACCCTGCAAAAGAATTCCGCAGCATCGATTTTTTAATAATTGCATATTCAACATCCGAACAAATTGTGAAAGAAAGAAAGACAAAAAATCAAAGAAACTTCCCTTCAGTGATTCCTGCATTCGCGTCAATTGGACTTGAATAGCAAACCTTACCTACGGCTATACAGATGTCGATTTTAGTGCGTGAATGTCGTGCGTTGAAGTCGTTGACAGTGTGGTTGCGAAAGATCGAGAAACTCTTGAACATGCAATCAAACTTGAGGATGCTCACGAAGAATGGAATGTCAAAGTGGTTTATGGCGATACCGATTCGTTGTTTGTTGTCTTATCCGGGAGGGGTTTTGTTACGGTTCTGGAATAGCTGAGATGGTGACAAGAGATAATCCCCAGCCAGTCAAATAGAAATTGAAAAAAGTCTATCAGCCCTGTGTTTTGCAAGTTAGCTTTGTTTTGTTTTTTTATTTAATGCAAATACAATTTTATTCAATTTGTTTGCAGACCAAAAACGTTATGTTGGTTACATGTTTGAGACCACTGATCAGAAGGAACCTATTTTTGAAGCAAAGGGCATCGAGACGGTACGAAGAGATGGCTGTCCGGCCGCAGGTAAAATGCTCGAAAAACTGCGAACACTTTTCGATAGTGCAGATATTAGCCGAGTTAGAGAATATGTCTGTCGGCAATTTACAAATTGTTGTCCGAAAGACAATTGCGAGTATTAATTCCTTAAAGGGCAAAACAGATGTGCAGAATTGCTGCGCAGCAAAATTCAAAATACACAGGCTCTTATGGGAGCAATGCATGCAGAACAGCGCTGCGTGATGTCTCTATTTCTAAATTTTCTGCCTAGTTTCATTGCAGCCATAATTGAAAAACTAAATTTTTCAAATAATTGCTATTTGGCAATACTTAAATTGAAAGATTGTTGACACTGTTGATAATTTATTTTTATTTCATCATATCAGGATGTCAGTCAGTTTAAAAAATATATACGTAGAAAAAACAACATTTTTGTAAGAATAAACTTGTTTCAAAAAAATTTTATCAAAAATAAACACATTATTATCGTCTCTTTAGAATATCAGGAAAGTCATGAAGAAATAAAGGCAGCAAACTCTCGTATGGATTTCAATGCTCGTAGCTTTTCTAATCCTCCAATCGGCGAAATCGCAAATGTTCAGCCTTGCGGAAGATCTTTCGCTCCAATGGCGGTGCATTCTGGTACAAACGCAAAACGGGAGCATTTCAATCGTATTTCTTTGGATCATAAGCTGGAACATCGGGTTCATCGTCCCAGTTTTCGCTCGTCTCAAGTACGGGCATTACAGTTACTAGCAATGGGCAGCGTGTTTTTTTGGGCCACAGTGTATTTGAAGCTTTAAAATGACTGTCAAACCTGGACATGACACTGTAGCAATTACCTTCAAATTGATTGCTTGAGTAATAACTATTTAGCTGGAAAATCTGGCCGCCGACACAGCAGCTAGTCCACGACAAATCACACCACGATATGTGGGATAATAAATACAGTTTCGAATATAGTGTTATCTTCAAAGTCGTAAAAAATAATTTATTATTTAGAAGCGAACAACATAGAAGTGAGACCAATTGCTTTAATTTATATGAAGCATCAAAGAGCAATAAAGTTAAGGTGAATTCCTTGAATAAAATCTGCATTTCATTCTTGGCAGATACGATATTTTCAAATTTTAATAAACAACGAGACAACCAAAACAATAAAATTTTGGCAGGTGTCGTTATTGTCTTGACAAAACTTGGCAGAGTTTCTGCACGTGTGTTTTGCTTGAAGCGCTGCATGCAGCGCTGCGTGCAGAAGTTCTGCACATCTGTTTTGAGCATAACAGCAGCACAAATAGCCACTGCTGCGGTCAAGGAAAAATTGGATTAGCTATTGAAAACAAAATGTAATAATTTTTTTTTGTAACCTTAATGCTTGGAAAGCTGCTTGTCAATAAAGTCTAGTTCTGTAGGTTTTGATGAGATCCATCCAGTTTTCATTAAGGCTATTCTTCCTATTATATTGAAATATATTACACATTTGTTCAACACAATTGTTATACGCTTCTCAACCGTGCTTTCGCTTTCGCGAGAAGAGTGAGAATCGGACAGAAAAATGAAAGACTATTTAATTTAATTTGTTTAATATTTTTATTTCCTTTTATTTTCACAACTAAGGCCCGCTGTCTTAAGCTTGGCTGCGACCTTGTCTTGAGGATATAGTAGATCTTTATGTATTTTTTATTATCTTTATTTTCAAAACAAAGGCCCGCTGTCTTTAGCTTGGCTGCGACCTTGTCTGATAGTATGTTAAATCTTTCTGTCTCTTTCTTAAACTATTCCTGTCTTTTTATACCTTTTCCTAAATCGATTTTCCTCAATGCATATGCATTTTCCAAACTATCATCCACCAACCAACGATTACACAATCGGTAATATTGACCCACTTGAAATTTGCCCACTTGAAAATATTCGATATTATTTGAGACCTATTTGGAATTTCATAATATTATATAAACTCCGAAATGTTGGTCACAAAAGTGCCGCCGCATCATATTTCACGCATACCCACTGCATTCAGAGTGTCGACCCGTGCTATGGTGCATTCTCAGCATTATTTAGTATGGGTGGTCGTCAATGCCTGCAATTAGTGCATTGGATTTGTTTACAATCCGTTGGACATTGGATATTTATTACTCATAGCAGTTTATGGGTTTTGACGTAGCTATGACGAGTGAGTATTATGATGACCTTGTGGCGATGATTTGTTTGTGAGTCGATGTATAGTGTATATATCGGTGATTGAAGTGTTTGGGAAAACGCACGGCATTAGGGAAAATATATATGTTGGGAGGTTGGTATGTAGTGCGATCACTACATCCTTCCCCCCTTCGAAAAAGAAAATTGACCTTGAAGAGGTTAATTTTCTTAAAAAGTACAGGAAGCAAGTTTAATATTTTTTTTCATTTTTTTTTCCTTGAAGAGGCATCAGTTTATATATTGTATATATTTTTGTTTAGAACAAGTATTGTTGTTTTCCTTGAAGAGGTTACAAAAATGTATGCATCTTATTTATATATATATTTTGTTTTATTTTTCCTTGAAGAGGCATCAGTTTATATAAATATATTTTGCTTCTCTAAAAGAAGTATGTTAAAGTTGTTGTCTTAAAAGTTATGCATCGTTTTAGTTAATTTATTTATACATTATAAATATATCTATATTTTCATTTTATTTTAGGTAATTCATTAAGTACTTATTTTGTTTGGTGTGAACAACGCGAAGAATATTTTCTAGAACTCAATCTCCTAGTAAGTTCAAGTGCAAATTGTATGCCCTTTTTATCTTGTTTTATGTCTTTGTCTGTTGTAAAAGTTGGAGAGTGGGGTGTGATTTTCGTTGGTGGTGTTCGGTTTGGTAAAACATTAGGTAAAGGAGGAGGAGGGGGAGGTGATGTTTGTTTTAATGTAGGGTGAGAAATTGTAGTGTTTTGTAAAATTTTAGGTAAAGGTGGAGGAGGGGGAATGTTCTTGGGTTTTTCCACATTTAGTTTTTCAGATAAAGAATTTTGTGTTTTTGTCGTACATATCTGAATTGATGTTACCGGTGTATTTGTTGATTTTCGCTTAGAATATCTCAGTTTAGTAAAGATGATTAATGAGAGAACTATTATGAAAGTCAAGGCTCCGGAGTTTGTGTAAGTTACTAGCTCTGGTGTGAAAAAACGTTTAGTTAAAGGTAAATTGTCTTCAAGTGTCTTAAAATTTTGATTAATTTGGGTCCATTTTTCTTTGAAAGAAAGTTGAGACAAGTGAATGTCTGGAACATTTTCCAGCGCAGTGTCAGGAAAATAAGGAGTGCTATTTTTGGATATATTGATCAGTGAGATGTTTTTTATGAAATCTGGTATGGTAAAGTCAGCATTATTTTCGGTGGGTAGTTTCCAATGCGAAATAGTGTAAGAACATTTATTTACTAAGTGGAGTATTCCGATGCCTTCTAGGTATTTTTGTGATATTGTTGTGCCGCATTGGGAGTAGATAATTTGTTTATCTTGGAATGCAAACAACCAATTATTAGGAGCTTTGAGTTTAATTATATTGTTTAGGAAACTTGGTGATTTAATGAAATTGCAAGATGCATGTTTGTAAATTTTGCTGTCAGGAATTTCGAAACAAAGAGCATGTGAATTTTCGTTAATTGAAAAAGGTTTATTTTGGTTACAAATGAAAAACAGGGATTCCTGGAAGATATTTATTCGAGAGCAAAGGTTATTAAATTCTGTAGTTGTAAAAGTAAGATGTGTGTTACTTGGATTTGTCATGACATACTCAAAGTTTATATCTAATAGACCATAGTTGGCTTGGTTCATTTTTACTGGGAATAGGTGTATTTGATAAATTTTGAATGTGTTTGAATTACACAAGGGGATTGTAATTTTAATTATAATTTGATCTTGAAATTCAATTGATTTGACATTAATTATTTCGTTGATATATTGTGGATCTCGTAATAATGGGTTTATATTATTATAATGGGATATATTTGAATAAATTTGTCTTAAATCTTCTGATCTAAGTAAGAGCGGGTGTAATTTGTGTTGTTGGAGAGAATTAACAAGTGTGAAAAATTTTGATAGCACCGTTTGAATGGATTGCAGTTGTGTTAAAATTTTTACCACGATTTCATTGATTTCGATTTGGGCTAGGTTGTCGTTTGCGAGTGTGCCTAAGCTTGTGAATTTTGCCTGTACAGTTTTTGTAAAGTCGTTTACCTCTTTCTCCAGAGTCTCGTGTTCTGCCTGTATTTTATTGATTGGTTCACTAATTATGTCGAAATTGGATTTTGTTATTGTAAGTTGCTTCTTAAGGTATTGTATGTTTTGATCCTGATATGAAGTCAGATTACTGATTTGTTCGTGAATTCTTTCAGCATCCTCGTCGTCCATAGTTCCAAAAAGGAAGTTACTGAACCTACCAACTATATTCACTAGTCCTCGTTTTGTACGGTGACCGCCAAAGGCTTTCAGTTCGTTTATCTGTTCTTTAAGGTCAAAAGTTGTTTTGGAAATGATATATTCCCAGCTTCGGCATTTTTCTTCATATTTGTTATTCCGGTATTGACAAATATTTTTGAGGGTATTCTCGCAAAAATGTACGTGTTTCCACACATTTTCCCATCCTGGAAGTTTTACTCTGGTAACTATATTCCATTCTTGTTGGTGAAAAACAGCTTTCCCTACTGATTCTAGGATTATCCCAGAAGTCTCATTTAGTTTCTGTATTGTAAAAGGGGTATTCGTTCCCTCGCCGTATAATAGTTGCATCAGAATTATTATGAGGTATATCGCCATCTTTAATAATATACATAGATATGTTAGAATGCATATATATATTTATTATTTTTTTGGTTTTGGAAAATGCATATGCATTGAGGAAAATCGATTTAGGAAAAGGTATAAAAAGACAGGAATAGTTTACGAAAGCGACAGAAAGATTTAACATACTATCAGACAAGGTCGCAGCCAAGCTAAAGACAGCGGGCCTTTGTTTTGAAAATAAAGATAATAAAAAATACATAAAGATCTACTATATCCTCAAGACAAGGTCGCAGCCAAGCTTAAGACAGCGGGCCTTAGTTGTGAAAATAAAAGGAAATAAAAATATTAAACAAATTAAATTAAATAGTCTTTCATTTTTCTGTCCGATTCTCACTCTTCTCGCGAAAGCGAAAGCACGGTTGAGAAGCGTATAACATTTTGGTGGCAGCGGTGGGATAACTCAAAATCCCCTACCAAACAACAAGAGCTACTCTTGAGGCGTTCTGGGGCTAAACACCAGAAAGTGATTTTTTTTTTTTTTTGTTGTTGAGTGAAAATCCTATGACCATAAGACCTGGCGAATTCCTTCAAGAGGACGCGGAGGCAAAGTATAGGTAGTGCAAAAGACCAGGTTGTAATCTACAACTTTAGGGCGTGAAGTCTGCCTGGCACAACAGCAAAAACATCATCAGCAACAACACCAGCAACAACAACGTCATCAGCAACAACAACACCCGCAACAACAACATCAACTCAAATCAACTCAAACGTCATATTTTTTTTACCAATTTAAGGTAGATATATTTAAAAACTAACCATATATATCTATATATTCGTGTTTCCACTATAAACATATTTGTATTTCGACAATTGAACAAAACGCAAAGAATATTCCTTTCCCCTATACTTGACGATAATTTTACGACAATTCCGTCCACGCGAAAACAAATATCGGTGGTAGAGCTCTATAAGGTACTACCTTACCACGAACATACGACAACCCAAAACCTTATCCCTATTTCTGGCCCCACTCCTGAATCCATCTCTTCAAAAATGGAAGTAAGAATCACCCTGAATGATGTCAACAACATTGTTCCGGTGTTCGGTGGAAATCCTGAAGAATTAGATAAATTTGTCGCTTGCGGCAACATCCTTTTTTCATACATCCAAGAACCCACTCAACATGCTTTATTCCTAAGCATTGTCAAGACCAGACTACAAGGGGTAGCTTTCGAGTTAACCCAATACAAAACCATAACCACATGGGCCGAGCTAGTAGCCGAACTAGAAGGACAATTCAAAGAACAAGTTTCACGGTCAAACTCACAAACTGAGCTAATGTCTGCACGACAAAACTCGAGGGAAGACGTAAAGGACTTCGGCGAACGAATAACCCGTTTGCTACAAAAATTAGACAGGGCGACATACCAAAGTACGACTGACCAAGCGATACGGGCCTACCTTATTTCGGAGAACAAACAAACAGCTTTACGCTCCTTCGAAGACGGACTTAGGAACTCACAACTGCGATTACTGGTTAAAGCATTCAATGCCATGGACTTGAAAGCAGCCATTGATTATGGCATTGCACAATCTCCTCGGTTAGATACTGAACAAAACAGAGCCACAAACAGAAATACTGACACAAGGGTTACTTGCCAGAAATGTGGTAAATTGGGTCACACAGCAGCTTCGTGTTTCGTCAGACTCAATCAAAACCAATCAAAAATCTGTCAGACTTGCAATAAAACAGGTCACACTTCAGCCACTTGTTACCGGAATACAAACTTCCAAAGCGTAACTAAGACCGAACCATCTGTCAAGTGCAACTATTGTCATAAGTTGTATCATACTGAGAGTGACTGTCGTTTACGGTTATCGCACTCCCGAAACCAAGCAAACACGGTTACAAATAATTCTGCAGACAAGCAAAATAAAAATCCATTTAAGGGTAATTCGAATCACGAATTACCGGAATAACAAATATGAAGAAAAATGCCGAAGCTGGGAATATATCATTTCCAAAACAACTTTTGACCTTAAAGAACAGATAAACGAACTGAAAGCCTTTGGCGGTCACCGTACAAAACGAGGACTAGTGAATATAGTTGGTAGGTTCAGTAACTTCCTTTTTGGAACTATGGACGACGAGGATGCTGAAAGAATTCACGAACAAATCAGTAATCTGACTTCATATCAGGATCAAAACATACAATACCTTAAGAAGCAACTTACAATAACAAAATCCAATTTCGACATAATTAGTGAACCAATCAATAAAATACCACAATCCTTGATTGTGAGCTCGACGTCGTTTGAATCAATTTCGATTATCGCTTGAATAATCGAAACGAGTTCTGTGGGGATAGATATTCTATTCGGGTAGCCGTTTCCGATTTTAGTCATTCCCGTATGAAGGGGAATTTCTACGTCAGACACTACATTAAATAGCAACCAGTATGAGTTTGGTACGTAGTCGATGGATTCCATTCTGCAGGAGAGAGAAAAATGGAAAATAAGCGTTTTTTTTTTTTTTTTTTTTTTTTTTTTTCATTGACGTAGTAGTTGTAGGTTGTTGTTATGTATCATTTTCGATTTCTTTCCAATTTTGATAACTGTGTTTTCGTCGGATATCAGTTTGATGACTTCGTAAGGTCCGTCCCAAAGGTTTGACAGTTTGTTTTTCCTCGTTTGGTTTTTCATTAGTACTTTGTCTCCTACCTTGAATTGTTTCTGTTTGGCGTTTTTGTCATAATACTTTTTGTTTTTCTTTTTCTTCTCGTAAATTGTTTCTCTGGCGATTCTGTAACCATGTTGTAGACGGCTTTTGAGTTCTGTAGCGTAGTTTTCGTAATTGTAATAAGTCTGCGGTTCTCTGTTCAGTGAATTGGGGATCCGTGCAGGATAACCATACAATAGCTCAAACGGAGTGTAATTCGTACTACTGTGTGGGGTAGTGTTGTATACGAACATAGCGTATGGGAGCCATGTGTCCCAAGCGAGTTGATCCTTGTCCGTGTAGTGACGCAAATATTCTGCTAGTGTCCTGTGACTACGTTCTAAAGCGCCATTAGTTTGAGGGTGGTATGGAGTGGTTTGTAATTTCCTTGTCTTAAGGACTTTGCATACCTCTTTAAACAAATTACTAAGGAAATTTGTTCCCTGATCCGTTAAGATCGAGTCGGGTATTCCAAACCGGCATACCAACCGTTCGACTAACATACGTGCTATAGTTGGGGCTTCAGCGTTTGGTACGGCTATTGCTTCGGAAAATTTTGTGAGGTCGTCCTGAAATGTCAGAATGTACTTGTTGTTCTCGTAACTGACGGGTAGTGGACCTACTATGTCTAAAGCTATACGTTCAAAAGGAGTTTTGCATGTAGTGGTTACTTTCATCGGTATTTTGTTATTGCGTGATAATTTATTTTTTTGACATGACTCGCATTTTCGTATGTAATTTTTAACGTCTTTGGATATGGTTGGCCAATAGTAATATTGCTTAATTCTTTTTGAGGTTCTTGTTACTCCTTGATGTCCGCCAAATGGTGACTCGTGGTTTTCGTGTAGTATTTTTGATATGTCTTCAGGTTTTTCTATTAACCTTCTTGAATCAATGTGGAGATATGTATTAAATTTAGCTTGTTTGAAGACTTCAAATATTAATGTTTTTAATTCGTCTTGAGGTTGGTTACTTATGGGTAACGATAAAGCAATGTTTGATAGTTTAGTCCTATTGCATTCACTTACGATGTCATTCAAACTGTTTGAAATTTTTTCTCGGTCTGTCGGGCTTCTTAAGGGTAAAGGTAATGTCACGATGTAATAAAGCACATTTGTAGGTTGGAGTTTATGGGTTAAGACTTGGCAGATTTCTGGTTTTTTGAAATTAGGTAAACGAGTTTTCAAAATTTTTTCTTCTGTTGTTTCTACAAGAGGCAGTATAATAGCTTTAAAGTTTACTTTATTATTTAGGAATATGGATCCCTTTTTTTCGATTATATTAAAATTTAATTTGGTTTCTATTGTATTTGCACTTGTCCCGGTGATCATGTCGTTTCTTTCTTCTTGTGCCCGTCTTTGGTTTCGCGTTGTTACTAATACTTTGGTTTCATCATTGGGTTCAATACGACTTAAGGCGTCGGCATTCGTGTTGAATTTTCCCTTTTTATGTACAATCTTGTATTCGTATTCTTCTAACAAGATTCTCCATCGCATGAGTCTAGACGTAGGATCTTTTCTTCCTATTAACCATTGTAATGAACTGTGGTCGGTGACAATAGTAAATTTTCTTCCATAGATATATGGTCGGAATTGTGTCAGGGCGTAGATTATCGCAAGAAGTTCTTTTTCTGACGTAGTGTATTTTGTTTCCGCCTTGTTAAGAGTACGACTGGCAAAGAAAATTGGTTTATCCTTGCCAATGGGACCTTGTGAAAGTACAGCGCCTAATGCGATGTCACTTGCATCAGTGGTTACCAGAAATTCCTGATCAAAATCGGGGTATGTTAAGATGGGAGGATTTATAATTTTCTCTTTTAAAGTTCTGAAAGCCTCGTCGCAGAAACTGTCCCAACGAAAAGTTACGTTTTTCTTTAGCAACGTGTTCAATGGTTTTGCTATTTCTGCAAAGTTTGGGATGAACTTTCGGTAATACCCTACGAATCCAAGAAAAGATTTAATATCTTTTGGTTTCTTAGGTACTGGGAACGTTCTCACTGCTTTGGTTTTTTCAGAGTTTGGTCTAATTCCCTCCTCTGAGATAACATGTCCTAGGTAAGTGAGTTCAATGTTGCCAATGGGACCTTGTGAAAGTACAGCGCCTAATGCGATGTCACTTGCATCAGTGGTTACCAGAAATTCCTGATCAAAATCGGGGTATGTTAAGATGGGAGGATTTATAATTTTCTCTTTTAAAGTTCTGAAAGCCTCGTCGCAGAAACTGTCCCAACGAAAAGTTACGTTTTTCTTTAGCAACGTGTTCAATGGTTTTGCTATTTCTGCAAAGTTTGGGATGAACTTTCGGTAATACCCTACGAATCCAAGAAAAGATTTAATATCTTTTGGTTTCTTAGGTACTGGGAACGTTCTCACTGCTTTGGTTTTTTCAGAGTTTGGTCTAATTCCCTCCTCTGAGATAACATGTCCTAGGTAAGTGAGTTCTTTTCTGATGAAATGACACTTTTCAGGCTGAAGTTTGAGGTTATTCTCTCTTAGTCGATTTAAAACTTTGATAAGTCTAGCATTGTGGTCCTTTAAATCATAGCCATAAATAACTATGTCGTCCACGTATACAAAACATTCGATTCCTTGCAGTCCCATTAGTACGTTATTCATAAGCCGTTGAAAAGTGGCTGGGGCATTTTTTAGTCCGAATGGCATACGATTGTATTCATAATGACCGAACGGAGTACTGAAAGCTGTTTTTGCTTTATCCCTTTTATCCATAAGAATTTGATGAAATCCTTTTGCTAAATCGAGTGTACTAAAGTACTTAGCTCTTCCCAACTGGTCCAAGATATCAGTTATATTGGGTAAGGGGTAAGCATCTCCGACGGTGACTTCGTTTAACTTTCTGAAGTCAACTACCACCCTCCATCGTTTTGTTCCATCTTGACCTGCTGTTTTTGGAACTAATAGTAAAGGGGAGTTCCATGGGCTGTTGCTTGGTTGTACTACCCCATCTTCTAGCATTTCATTCACTTGTTTATGAATTTCCTGCCTAGTACTTTCTGGGAGTCGATAAGGTCTTGTATATAGAGGGGGCTTGTCCTCACCTGTAATAATTCTATGTTCTATAGCGTTTGTATGAGTGAGGTGATCGCCCTCAAGGTAAAAGAGGTCATTGTATTCGCGACAAATGTCCAGAATGGTTTTTTTTTCATCGGTGTTACAATGTTCGAACTCTAAGAGTGACTCTAGTTTCTTTAACCTATTCCTCACAGGGTCCTTTAAACTATTTGTCTCGATAATGTTATATTCATCGAGATTTTTGTATTTCATGTTAATTGTATTGATGTTTATTTCTTGATTTGAGTCTAAAATATTCATCAGAAGTACCTTAATCTTGGAGTTTCTTTGTTGGGTAATGGTTTCACCCAAGTAGACTCCTGTAGCTATTTCTCGTTTTTCTGTAACCAAATATTTTGCACCTTCCTCTTTACACGGAATTTCTACTATTTGTTGTGTTCTTGGTCTTAAAATAATTGTTCCCGTCTGTTCGTTTGATTCAAAATTTTTTATTAACTCCGTCTTATATTTTTTATTTTTTAAATTTTTATTTTCGTTATGATTACTAGAGAAATTTGTTGTGTTGGTTTCAAAGTAACTATGTGGGTTTTGTGAGAAGGTTGGGTTGAAAGCTTTTGTATGATTTTTGTTGAGGTTGATTTCCAAAGAATCTTTAAAATCTGAAATGTCAGTAGATTCCCGTGGTGTGATTTCAGCTTCTATTCCCATGTGTACGGATACATCTATGGCTTTAGAGTTTGCTGCACCTACGTGGTTTGGTTCCTCTTTCTTATACCAAGTTTTTTCATTGCCGTTTTTACCCGTAGGTTTCACCTCGAAAGGTGTTTTACGGTCTCCCTTCTTCTCGATAACCCCACATTTGGCTACTTTTTCTACCTTTTGGGGTTTAAAAAATTGTTGTCCGTCACATAAACGTACGACTGCAGCTGCGGTTACTTCCAGCTGTCTTTTTTCATAATCAATCTTACACTCAAACCTGTTGAGAAAATCGTTTCCCAGTATTCCATCATAAAGTAAATGTATTTTATTAGTAAGTATTTGGAATGGGTGTTCCAAATACGATGTATTTTTTCCGTCATAAATTTCTAATGTTCCCGTTATTTCTCCCATAGTTCTCACAGATTCGCCAGCTATGGTGGAGATAACACAAGAGTTTTTTGAATTTGCGTGAGGTGAGTCGTTTTTGACCAAGCAGATGTCTGCGCCGGTGTCTATTAAAAATGTAGAACATTCTTTTGTTGTCCCTTGCATTGTAAGACGAATTACTGGGTCTTTAAATTCAGGGCAGAATTTCAAAATCATTTTTAAATTTTTTGGTTTTGAGAATAATGAACATCGGCAACTACCTTTTGTCTCTGGGTGGAGTTGCCGATTTGCTCCACCCCGCATTCGTTTTCCGACTCGATTTTGTCGAGATCGTATTGCGATTGGTGTGAACAATAGTGTCGTAATTCGTGATTCGAATTACCCTTAAATGGATTTTTATTTTGCTTGTCTGCAGAATTATTTGTAACCGTGTTTGCTTGGTTTCGGGAGTGCGATAACCGTAAACGACAGTCACTCTCAGTATGATACAACTTATGACAATAGTTGCACTTGACAGATGGTTCGGTCTTAGTTACGCTTTGGAAGTTTGTATTCCGGTAACAAGTGGCTGAAGTGTGACCTGTTTTATTGCAAGTCTGACAGATTTTTGATTGGTTTTGATTGAGTCTGACGAAACACGAAGCTGCTGTGTGACCCAATTTACCACATTTCTGGCAAGTAACCCTTGTGTCAGTATTTCTGTTTGTGGCTCTGTTTTGTTCAGTATCTAACCGAGGAGATTGTGCAATGCCATAATCAATGGCTGCTTTCAAGTCCATGGCATTGAATGCTTTAACCAGTAATCGCAGTTGTGAGTTCCTAAGTCCGTCTTCGAAGGAGCGTAAAGCTGTTTGTTTGTTCTCCGAAATAAGGTAGGCCCGTATCGCTTGGTCAGTCGTACTTTGGTATGTCGCCCTGTCTAATTTTTGTAGCAAACGGGTTATTCGTTCGCCGAAGTCCTTTACGTCTTCCCTCGAGTTTTGTCGTGCAGACATTAGCTCAGTTTGTGAGTTTGACCGTGAAACTTGTTCTTTGAATTGTCCTTCTAGTTCGGCTACTAGCTCGGCCCATGTGGTTATGGTTTTGTATTGGGTTAACTCGAAAGCTACCCCTTGTAGTCTGGTCTTGACAATGCTTAGGAATAAAGCATGTTGAGTGGGTTCTTGGATGTATGAAAAAAGGATGTTGCCGCAAGCGACAAATTTATCTAATTCTTCAGGATTTCCACCGAACACCGGAACAATGTTGTTGACATCATTCAGGGTGATTCTTACTTCCATTTTTGAAGAGATGGATTCAGGAGTGGGGCCAGAAATAGGGATAAGGTTTTGGGTTGTCGTATGTTCGTGGTAAGGTAGTACCTTATAGAGCTCTACCACCGATATTTGTTTTCGCGTGGACGGAATTGTCGTAAAATTATCGTCAAGTATAGGGGAAAGGAATATTCTTTGCGTTTTGTTCAATTGTCGAAATACAAATATGTTTATAGTGGAAACACGAATATATAGATATATATGGTTAGTTTTTAAATATATCTACCTTAAATTGGTAAAAAAAAATATGACGTTTGAGTTGATTTGAGTTGATGTTGTTGTTGCGGGTGTTGTTGTTGCTGATGACGTTGTTGTTGCTGGTGTTGTTGCTGATGATGTTTTTGCTGTTGTGCCAGGCAGACTTCACGCCCTAAAGTTGTAGATTACAACCTGGTCTTTTGCACTACCTATACTTTGCCTCCGCGTCCTCTTGAAGGAATTCGCCAGGTCTTATGGTCATAGGATTTTCACTCAACAACAAAAAAAAAAAAAAATCACTTTCTGGTGTTTAGCCCCAGAACGCCTCAAGAGTAGCTCTTGTTGTTTGGTAGGGGATTTTGAGTTATCCCACCGCTGCCACCAAAATGTTATACGCTTCTCAACCGTGCTTTCGCTTTCGCGAGAAGAGTGAGAATCGGACAGAAAAATGAAAGACTATTTAATTTAATTTGTTTAATATTTTTATTTCCTTTTATTTTCACAACTAAGGCCCGCTGTCTTAAGCTTGGCTGCGACCTTGTCTTGAGGATATAGTAGATCTTTATGTATTTTTTATTATCTTTATTTTCAAAACAAAGGCCCGCTGTCTTTAGCTTGGCTGCGACCTTGTCTGATAGTATGTTAAATCTTTCTGTCTCTTTCTTAAACTATTCCTGTCTTTTTATACCTTTTCCTAAATCGATTTTCCTCAATGCATATGCATTTTCCAAACTATCATCCACCAACCAACGATTACACAATCGGTAATATTGACCCACTTGAAATTTGCCCACTTGAAAATATTCGATATTATTTGAGACCTATTTGGAATTTCATAATATTATATAAACTCCGAAATGTTGGTCACAAAAGTGCCGCCGCATCATATTTCACGCATACCCACTGCATTCAGAGTGTCGACCCGTGCTATGGTGCATTCTCAGCATTATTTAGTATGGGTGGTCGTCAATGCCTGCAATTAGTGCATTGGATTTGTTTACAATCCGTTGGACATTGGATATTTATTACTCATAGCAGTTTATGGGTTTTGACGTAGCTATGACGAGTGAGTATTATGATGACCTTGTGGCGATGATTTGTTTGTGAGTCGATGTATAGTGTATATATCGGTGATTGAAGTGTTTGGGAAAACGCACGGCATTAGGGAAAATATATATGTTGGGAGGTTGGTATGTAGTGCGATCACTACACAATCCTCATGACTGGTATCTTTCCCAATGTTTGGAAACGAGCAAAAATTATACCTATTTTAAAAAGCAATAAGGAATATAGACCTATCGCAATTTTGCCGTATCTATCAAAAGTCCTTGAAAGAATAATGAGCAATCAGATTCTGAGGTTTTTAAAAATGAATTGCTTGCTTTGCCCTAATCAGTCAGGTTTTCGAGCTAAACACAGCTGTACTACAGCATTAACAAACGTTGTTGAAGAAATAAGACAGACGGTTGACAATAATGAAATGACGTTCCTTACATTATTAGACTTTTCAAAAGCCTTCGACACAGTGAATCATGAAATCCTTTGTAGCAAACTTATTTCACAGTTCAAATTTTCATCTTCCTCTACGAAACTGGTTTCTTCTTATCTAAGCGATAGATTTCAAGCAGTTGTATGTAATAATAGAGTATCTGATTTTCTTCCCTTGTGCAGAGGTGTTCCACAGGGATCTATCTTGGGCCCGATATTCTTCACAATGTACATAAATGACCTTCCTCAATGCTCAATAAACTGTGCGATCGATATGTATGCTGATGATGTTCAGCTTCGAAAAAATTGTTTGTTGGGATCAGTGGTAAATGGGGCATGTGAAGTGAACGAGGATCTCGAAAGAATTGCTTGCTGGTCTCGATGCAATGGTTTATTTTTAAATCCGATTAAATCCAAATGCATTGTTATATCAAGAAAGTCGGTAGATACAACGTATTTTCCCAAAATATATATGAATCATACTCCCATACAATTCGTTGACTCAGTGAAGAATCTAGGGCTGATTTTCAATAAGACACTTACCTGGAATGACCACATAATTTCTACTGTAGGTAAAATGTATGGCTGCCTACGTATGCTTTGGTCAACGCAAAAAATAACGCCCTTAATCACAAGACAAATTCTTGCCAAGACTCTACTCATACCAATATTATTATATGGTTGTGAAATTTTTTCAAATTGTGATTTTGAGCATACAAGAATCTTAAATGTAGCCTACAATAGCATTGCTAGATATGTCTATGGACGAAGAAGGTTTGACCACATTTCTGCTCTGGCCAAATCAATATATGGCCTAACACTTGACAATATCCTGAAACAAAGAGCGATAACATTGCTCCATGACGTTATACAAACGCGTCAACCTTCGTACTTATATAATAAAATTAGTTTTCCGCGTTCCAATAGAAGTTGTGACCTTGTGCCCATTCGATACAAATATTTAATTTCAGAGCGTCAGTTTTTTATAAATGCGATTCGACTATGGAATTCCCTTCCACAATCGGTTAGAATGACTAGTTCCAGGACTCTGTTCAGGGTAAAGCTGAGGCAGTATTTAGAGACTTTTTCATGATGATGATGACTTGATTAATTGTTAATTGTATATTATTTTCTCTTAGAATTTGCTTTTCTTTCTTAACTATTATTTGTAATTAAAATTAAAATTATAAAATTAAATTAATGTTACTGAACTATATTTTTTACTATATTTAAGCTTGGAGTTGTACACCTTATTTATGTTGTTTTTATTAAAATTATGCCATGGATTAATATGCATCTAATTGTAAACCTTTGAAACTTACACTAACTAAAAAGATTTTATCTTACTGTGTAAAGTTATTATATATGAATATATGAAATGAAATGCATGTATTATGAAAATAATAAATTACAATTAAGTATCTATTTATTCTTAGTTAAAAATAAATTCTATTTTACTTATGGACATATTTGAAAACTCAACCGACGTAAAAATATCAATTCGTTCCGAATTACTGAAATGGGTTTAGCGACTTGAATCGCTGCGCTACCCTTGCTCGTACAAGTTGGCAACGACGCTTTCAATGCTCGAGAGCTTATCGACAACTCTTTTCATATAGGCCCTAACCGATCGGGGTTCTCAGCAATTCAGCCAATCTCTGGTCCCTACACACTTGCGCAGCATCTTGAAAGAGAAAAATCTTTTCAATTTTTGATTAATAAACAACAAGGTGGACCCCACCTGTGAAATATTTGATCCCTGCTAACGAACATAAGCATCGAGCAGAGTTGGAGCTGTCTCTCACATTTCACTGCAAATCTCCATTACATAAGTAAGAGTCGCGCTATTTCCCGAATCAATTTCATACAAATAGTTGTAACGTAAATAGGGAATATATAGGAAGAAAGGAAGAAAGAGGGAAGAAAAGATGAGAAGAAAAAGAGAAGAAGCAGACGAGGCCCCACGTTGGGCGCCATCTGTAACGAAAATATAGGGAATATAGAATATTTGGGAAGAAAAGAAGAAGAAAAAGAAGATCAGAAAAGAGACGGAAGAAAAGAAAGAAGAAAGACACAGAAGAGAAGAGGAAGAAAAAAAGAGACAAGCACCCATATATTCACGGTACCCATTCCAAGGCACAGCATCTCCATCGTCAACTCACCGCGTATCTGTGTATTCAGCACCCCTGTAAAAAGACATACTTACACTTAGCAAACACGGCTTCCTGCTTTTCATACTCCTTCCACATCTCCCATATTCCCTATCCATCCCCATCACAGAAGCACGAACCATTCAGCAGCATACCATAAACTCTGACCACAAAGCACCGTGGAACAGCCCATAGGGTACCCGCTGACATGTTCGTGCCTATCCACTACAAGTATTCGATGTTCTCCTTGTAGTTACAATAGACTGTAGCCTACACCTGAAACCATGGATCCTACTTAAATCCCACAATCATAACTAGACTTGAAATGCTATATTAACATTCGGAGCACACCTTTCCGGAAGCTCCACACCCGGATGCATCCATTAACCTAGCTATAACAATCTACTCCTACTGTAAAGGGACGGAAGCGATTCTAAGCCGGCAACGCCCCTTCGCGTCAACTGTTAGTCAAGAACAGTCGATGCAAATGGCATGCGACAACGTAGAACCGTGGTTGAGATCGACCGTCGCCGTGGCCGGCAGTACCTTAGCCATGACTAGCTCAGCCAGGCCATGGGTACTTGCTTCGGGATCTACTTAACCGGTGTTACCTCTTTTTTTTCTGCCGACCGTTGAACCCAAGATGTGCGAGTTCGAATAAAAATGTTTAAATGCTTAAGGGCCCTCATAGTTAACGACGAAAAGACTAACAAGAACTGAATATAAAGAAAAGTTGATTCACGATTGCACCCCTTACTAACTAATGAGAGTAATCGTAGATCGGAAGAGAAAAATCAAGGTTGAATTATTGTCTCCACCCATAGAACGTAACACGTAAGTATTCGAAATGAAAGCAAACCATAGATGATCGTGGTTGCATAGGCAGTTTACTAACTTCCTTCTATTCTGCTGCCAAGATGTTATGCAGAATATGGAAGAAGAGGTGACTAACCTAGAGGGGAGGGAGGATCTAAGGTGATATGTGACCTCCCTGGTCTCTCAACCCACCCAATTTGCATACAGAAATCAACTCTCCTGTTAGCAACCTTGGCTGTCCTCGGACCTATGAGTCCCCCTGACTCAAAAAGATTATGGGCAGCCCCTAATAAAAACAAGCAAGCAAAAGATTGCTTACTTACGAATTCATCCTATCTACAACCTAGTACCTGAGCATGATACTAAATTCTACTTCTCCACTGTTGCATAAACAATACTCTCTAAGAGTATACCATATTAAGTACATTGCCTTGTTCCGAACGAAAGAAGTGTGAGGATTACCACCCTTCCTATGAATAACTTACTCAAACATCCTGAAAACTTGTACGGTCTTCATGGTATTTCCAAATTCAAATTAAAATCAAATGCAAGATTTTTTTCAAATCGTTATAAATGAAACCTTATTTATTGAAGAATAACTTAAAACTAACATGAGATTATCTTAACTAGAGAATTTTCTTTCTCAAAATAAAAATAAAAAAAAAGAATCAAAGGGTTACATCTTATTTGTAACTTCATTTACTCCTAATGAACTCGTTATCAAAAAAAACTAATTTATAATTCTTAGAGTTTTTGATCAAAAATAATTAATTAAACCTATCAATTTAATTCTTTACGTATGTTAAGTGATTTACAAATATCAACAAAAGAGAACAATTGTCCTTGAATAAACAATCTGAAATATCTATGTATCGCGAATTTAGAGATTTGTTTCTTCATTTTTAAACATACTAAAAACGACAAGAAAGAGCTTAGCTGCTTGTCAAATCGGTGTACAAATCGCGGACCGATTGTATTTTTGATTACAGTTCGAAAGAAAAAAAAAAAAAAATGTTTACCGCGGCAACCAATTCTCACCACCGAGAAGTTTGGACAAATAAAAAAAAAACAAAAAAAATAAAATGACGACATACGGAAGGTATGCTATTAGCATATACCTTTACATATAAACACGGATAAAAAAAAAATAATCTGAGAATTGAGTCTTTGCCCTGGCAAGTATCAACAGGCAGAAAGGATCTATTCGGAGAATGGACCCCAAATCAACATCAAAGGACTACACAAATATAATCAAAAACCATACATGAATGAATACAGTTCGCATTCAATCATGTAATCGAGCAAACATATATATCAAAAAAAAAATAATTTAAAAGTATTCAAGAATTTAAATTTTACAATCTGTTACCCATAAGATAGGTACAGATAAGGATACTCAATTACGCTGTAACTGAAGTGCACTTCCGGAACAACCTGTAAAGTGATTAGTTAAAAATTTAAAAGTTGTGATTTTCTTTACTACTTGATATATCTGTCGATCTCTTGCTTGGATCGCTACTCGAGGCTTATGCTATATAAGTTGGTTGGTTGTGAACGTTGCCTTGAAAATTTTAAAATTTGAAGTTGAATAAGTTGTAATGAAACAGATCAAAATACGTTAACAGGCGCGCGTCCGCCTTTAAAAAAAAAAAACAAATTTCGATAATCGCACTTTTCTGGGTATAAATGTAGTTAATTATCGAGCTCATACATACTGAAGACACTTAAGTAATTCTTAATACGTAAAACTTATTCAAAATATATGATATCCACATTGGGAGTTTCAAAGGAAAGTGTGATGGAGGAGGCGTTGGGTCCTGCCATCAAGACAACTTATAAGCTATCTCGGCTTCACGTACCACCGTCCGTGGTTACGGGCAACAATATGTGGCATTTAGTATCTCGCCAATTCAACAATTCAATGTAAATTCTTAAGTTTCCACGAAAATAATACATACAGATAATATAGAATAAAAAAAAAACCTTACGTCGTTAAGCGCGACATTCGCATATCAAGTGATGGTTTCTTGACCAGGAAAAATTTAGATGTACTTATAAACTGGTGATTTCTTCCACAGGAACAATTTAGAGGTTCGTAACAAAATGGTGATTTCAAGTGATGTTTTCTTGAAGAACAATGCTGTGCATACCAAATGGTGGTTTCTTGAAGAGCAATGATGGTTTCTTCCATAGGGAAATTTCTTCTGGCGCATATCAAGTGGTGATGAAAAATCTTGAGTCGTCTACCAAGTGGTAACGAAAATCTTGAGTTGTCTCTAAGTGGTAAGGAATAAATTTTGAGTCGTCTACCAAGTGGTAAGAAAAAAATTTCCGGGCGCAGCCTCGCCTGCCCTGCGTAGGCGACTATGAGTCGTCACTGAGGCTTTATTGGCGAAAAATTTTCCTTTCTATGCAACACAATCGAGAATTTTTAATAATATTCCCAATTTCCTGGGCAATTTAAGAAATTCGTTGCCAAAGAATAATCCAAGATGGATAATATTCAAAAATGGGCACGGTTCAGCTGCGTATAATAAACTACGTGGAGGAGATGTTGCTTCGTTAATGTCTGTCTTCAAACTGAAATCCACAGATCTACCATCTCAATTTCCAGGTAGCCGACGCGCTGGTTTCCAGTCTACTTCCTCTTTGCAATACAATTCGTTCCATTCAAAGTAACGAGTAAAGAGGTTTGAAATAGCGAATGCTGAGGTGTAGTGTGCATTGCACTACTTTGTCACACTCGGTTTACGAGTTATAAATACGTATGTCACTTAACGTCGTAACAAAATAATTTATTAATTAGAAGGAACTATAGCGTGAGACCATTGTTTAATTATATGAAGCATAAAGAGATAAAGTTAAGGTTGAAATTCTTGAATAAGAAATAGTCATTTATTTTGCAGATACGTGTATTTTCAATTTTAATAAACAACGATGACACCATAAACAATAACCTTTTGGCAGGTGTCGATATTGTTTGACAAAACGCTTGGCAGGTTTCTGCAGTGTGTTTAGAGTGAAGGTATGATGCAGCGCTGCGTGGAGAAGTTTGAATCTGTTTTGAGATAACGCAGCACAAATAGCACAGCTGCGGTAAGGAAAATGGAATAGTATTGAAACACATTGTAATAATTTATTTTGTAACTTTAAGATGTATTATGAAAATAATAAATTACAATTAAGTATCTATTTATTCTTAGTTAAAAATAAATTCTATTTTACTTATGGACATATTTGAAAACTCAACCGACGTAAAAATATCAATTCGTTCCGAATTACTGAAATGGGTTTAGCGACTTGAATCGCTGCGCTACCCTTGCTCGTACAAGTTGGCAACGACGCTTTCAATGCTCGAGAGCTTATCGACAACTCTTTTCATATAGGCCCTAACCGATCGGGGTTCTCAGCAATTCAGCCAATCTCTGGTCCCTACACACTTGCGCAGCATCTTGAAAGAGAAAAATCTTTTCAATTTTTGATTAATAAACAACAAGGTGGACCCCACCTGTGAAATATTTGATCCCTGCTAACGAACATAAGCATCGAGCAGAGTTGGAGCTGTCTCTCACATTTCACTGCAAATCTCCATTACATAAGTAAGAGTCGCGCTATTTCCCGAATCAATTTCATACAAATAGTTGTAACGTAAATAGGGAATATATAGGAAGAAAGGAAGAAAGAGGGAAGAAAAGATGAGAAGAAAAAGAGAAGAAGCAGACGAGGCCCCACGTTGGGCGCCATCTGTAACGAAAATATAGGGAATATAGAATATTTGGGAAGAAAAGAAGAAGAAAAAGAAGATCAGAAAAGAGACGGAAGAAAAGAAAGAAGAAAGACACAGAAGAGAAGAGGAAGAAAAAAAGAGACAAGCACCCATATATTCACGGTACCCATTCCAAGGCACAGCATCTCCATCGTCAACTCACCGCGTATCTGTGTATTCAGCACCCCTGTAAAAAGACATACTTACACTTAGCAAACACGGCTTCCTGCTTTTCATACTCCTTCCACATCTCCCATATTCCCTATCCATCCCCATCACAGAAGCACGAACCATTCAGCAGCATACCATAAACTCTGACCACAAAGCACCGTGGAACAGCCCATAGGGTACCCGCTGACATGTTCGTGCCTATCCACTACAAGTATTCGATGTTCTCCTTGTAGTTACAATAGACTGTAGCCTACACCTGAAACCATGGATCCTACTTAAATCCCACAATCATAACTAGACTTGAAATGCTATATTAACATTCGGAGCACACCTTTCCGGAAGCTCCACACCCGGATGCATCCATTAACCTAGCTATAACAATCTACTCCTACTGTAAAGGGACGGAAGCGATTCTAAGCCGGCAACGCCCCTTCGCGTCAACTGTTAGTCAAGAACAGTCGATGCAAATGGCATGCGACAACGTAGAACCGTGGTTGAGATCGACCGTCGCCGTGGCCGGCAGTACCTTAGCCATGACTAGCTCAGCCAGGCCATGGGTACTTGCTTCGGGATCTACTTAACCGGTGTTACCTCTTTTTTTTCTGCCGACCGTTGAACCCAAGATGTGCGAGTTCGAATAAAAATGTTTAAATGCTTAAGGGCCCTCATAGTTAACGACGAAAAGACTAACAAGAACTGAATATAAAGAAAAGTTGATTCACGATTGCACCCCTTACTAACTAATGAGAGTAATCGTAGATCGGAAGAGAAAAATCAAGGTTGAATTATTGTCTCCACCCATAGAACGTAACACGTAAGTATTCGAAATGAAAGCAAACCATAGATGATCGTGGTTGCATAGGCAGTTTACTAACTTCCTTCTATTCTGCTGCCAAGATGTTATGCAGAATATGGAAGAAGAGGTGACTAACCTAGAGGGGAGGGAGGATCTAAGGTGATATGTGACCTCCCTGGTCTCTCAACCCACCCAATTTGCATACAGAAATCAACTCTCCTGTTAGCAACCTTGGCTGTCCTCGGACCTATGAGTCCCCCTGACTCAAAAAGATTATGGGCAGCCCCTAATAAAAACAAGCAAGCAAAAGATTGCTTACTTACGAATTCATCCTATCTACAACCTAGTACCTGAGCATGATACTAAATTCTACTTCTCCACTGTTGCATAAACAATACTCTCTAAGAGTATACCATATTAAGTACATTGCCTTGTTCCGAACGAAAGAAGTGTGAGGATTACCACCCTTCCTATGAATAACTTACTCAAACATCCTGAAAACTTGTACGGTCTTCATGGTATTTCCAAATTCAAATTAAAATCAAATGCAAGATTTTTTTCAAATCGTTATAAATGAAACCTTATTTATTGAAGAATAACTTAAAACTAACATGAGATTATCTTAACTAGAGAATTTTCTTTCTCAAAATAAAAATAAAAAAAAAGAATCAAAGGGTTACATCTTATTTGTAACTTCATTTACTCCTAATGAACTCGTTATCAAAAAAAACTAATTTATAATTCTTAGAGTTTTTGATCAAAAATAATTAATTAAACCTATCAATTTAATTCTTTACGTATGTTAAGTGATTTACAAATATCAACAAAAGAGAACAATTGTCCTTGAATAAACAATCTGAAATATCTATGTATCGCGAATTTAGAGATTTGTTTCTTCATTTTTAAACATACTAAAAACGACAAGAAAGAGCTTAGCTGCTTGTCAAATCGGTGTACAAATCGCGGACCGATTGTATTTTTGATTACAGTTCGAAAGAAAAAAAAAAAAAAATGTTTACCGCGGCAACCAATTCTCACCACCGAGAAGTTTGGACAAATAAAAAAAAAACAAAAAAAATAAAATGACGACATACGGAAGGTATGCTATTAGCATATACCTTTACATATAAACACGGATAAAAAAAAAATAATCTGAGAATTGAGTCTTTGCCCTGGCAAGTATCAACAGGCAGAAAGGATCTATTCGGAGAATGGACCCCAAATCAACATCAAAGGACTACACAAATATAATCAAAAACCATACATGAATGAATACAGTTCGCATTCAATCATGTAATCGAGCAAACATATATATCAAAAAAAAAATAATTTAAAAGTATTCAAGAATTTAAATTTTACAATCTGTTACCCATAAGATAGGTACAGATAAGGATACTCAATTACGCTGTAACTGAAGTGCACTTCCGGAACAACCTGTAAAGTGATTAGTTAAAAATTTAAAAGTTGTGATTTTCTTTACTACTTGATATATCTGTCGATCTCTTGCTTGGATCGCTACTCGAGGCTTATGCTATATAAGTTGGTTGGTTGTGAACGTTGCCTTGAAAATTTTAAAATTTGAAGTTGAATAAGTTGTAATGAAACAGATCAAAATACGTTAACAGGCGCGCGTCCGCCTTTAAAAAAAAAAAACAAATTTCGATAATCGCACTTTTCTGGGTATAAATGTAGTTAATTATCGAGCTCATACATACTGAAGACACTTAAGTAATTCTTAATACGTAAAACTTATTCAAAATATATGATATCCACATTGGGAGTTTCAAAGGAAAGTGTGATGGAGGAGGCGTTGGGTCCTGCCATCAAGACAACTTATAAGCTATCTCGGCTTCACGTACCACCGTCCGTGGTTACGGGCAACAATATGTGGCATTTAGTATCTCGCCAATTCAACAATTCAATGTAAATTCTTAAGTTTCCACGAAAATAATACATACAGATAATATAGAATAAAAAAAAAACCTTACGTCGTTAAGCGCGACATTCGCATATCAAGTGATGGTTTCTTGACCAGGAAAAATTTAGATGTACTTATAAACTGGTGATTTCTTCCACAGGAACAATTTAGAGGTTCGTAACAAAATGGTGATTTCAAGTGATGTTTTCTTGAAGAACAATGCTGTGCATACCAAATGGTGGTTTCTTGAAGAGCAATGATGGTTTCTTCCATAGGGAAATTTCTTCTGGCGCATATCAAGTGGTGATGAAAAATCTTGAGTCGTCTACCAAGTGGTAACGAAAATCTTGAGTTGTCTCTAAGTGGTAAGGAATAAATTTTGAGTCGTCTACCAAGTGGTAAGAAAAAAATTTCCGGGCGCAGCCTCGCCTGCCCTGCGTAGGCGACTATGAGTCGTCACTGAGGCTTTATTGGCGAAAAATTTTCCTTTCTATGCAACACAATCGAGAATTTTTAATAATATTCCCAATTTCCTGGGCAATTTAAGAAATTCGTTGCCAAAGAATAATCCAAGATGGATAATATTCAAAAATGGGCACGGTTCAGCTGCGTATAATAAACTACGTGGAGGAGATGTTGCTTCGTTAATGTCTGTCTTCAAACTGAAATCCACAGATCTACCATCTCAATTTCCAGGTAGCCGACGCGCTGGTTTCCAGTCTACTTCCTCTTTGCAATACAATTCGTTCCATTCAAAGTAACGAGTAAAGAGGTTTGAAATAGCGAATGCTGAGGTGTAGCGTGCATTGCACTACTTTGTCACACTCGGTTTACGAGTTATAAATACGTATGTCAGAATGGTTATTACCATGGAGCTGGTTAGCTCTCGGATCATACCTGTACTGTTTTCTTAATATTTCGGAAATGATCATACAGACCTTGAGTAATAGAATGGAATGGCGAAAATACAGTGCAAGCTCACATTTACAAGTTGAGGAAAATAATCGGCCGCATCGAGTAATGTATTCGATGTGTTGCCTGAGGGCTATTTTTCACTTGCTGCGAGTAATCATTCTCTATGTCATAGGTGCATACGCATTCAGTTCTCGTGATAGTGTGATCACTACTATTGCTCGTTTTGGTGCGAACCGAGCATAATAAGAACTAACGAGTAATTTGTCTCTCGTTGCTTTAAGTAATTCCACTGACATCATGGGGACGAGAACATTCTAGAAATCTGGAAAAATGTGTGGAATTCTTTTGGGCAGTGGAATCTATTTCTGAATATGGTTTCCTTCTTGTGGATCTTTCTTTGGTGGACACGATTGGGTGCGTTCAGCACGTTGTGAGTAATATATAATTCCAAAGGTAGATGGCACCAGTGGTAGAAATTCCTTACCAGTGACTGGCGAGAAAGTTTTCCCTACATCGTCTCCCCTTGTTATCTATTAGTAAATTGTTCGTAAATAATAAATTTTTCTTTGTAAGTCAAAAAATGTTCATACCGAAACATGCACTCCGTTGTTCCATTTCGTTTTTTCGATGCACAATGTTCCCTTATATACTCTGCTTTAATGTTAAATGACCATTCTGTTTGAATAAACACCAACAGATCTTGCAGAACTGATCGGACCTTCTTAATTGTCGATACGTACAAATTTGTTATCAAATCTTTTAAATACACTGCAGGTAACACTTTCACTTTTAGCCGAAACCATTAATTAATAGGATTGAACATAATATATAACAATTTTGTGTACTTATGAACGAGATGTGTCATTCACGCTTCAAGTTTAAAGATTAAAAAATTGTATCAACTAAGCCGAAATGCAATATTCAACTGAAAACGTTGAACTTATTGAAATCTTTTATCATAAAAGTCCCGAAAAGTTGTCTTTTATTCTTTTATGATTTTTGACAGATTTCTTAAAAGATTTTGGCTTGCTGAATACCAAATCTGTTATTCATAAAAGATTTTCAGTATGTTCGAATTTTTTGACAGTTCATAACAGATTTCTTAACAGATTTTAAAACAGATTTGGCTTGCCGAATACCAATTCTATTATTCTTAAAAGATTTTTTGAAAACATTAATTTTTGTATGGGAATTCATAACAGAATAACAGAATAAAAGAATAAAAGATTTCGCCGAATAGCCCCAATTGTCGGTGTCTTCTTTGTGGTTCATTGTTCGTTCTATGTTTTTTTGAATATGTAGGCTCTCTAGTGTATAGCGGATACCCATTCGTCTTTCCTTGTCTATTATTGGCTACGTTCAATCATGTAACCAAAAGGTATCGGATAGCTTTTTGTTTTTGTAAACCATAGTAAAAAATAGCAAATACATGAACCGTTTACTGTCAAAAAAAAATCCAGAGGTATCTGAAAATTTTTGGTATACCTCGGGTATCCGAGTGTTCAGCTGATCAACATATGATTTTTTTGCCTTGACTTGTCTGGCGCGCAATTTCATCAGCTTCCAAATTAAAAGAAAATTGAAAGAAATAATAAGCAGATGACTATCGATCTGATTTTTAACAATACTTGTTATAATTTAGATGACTCGGAAGAAGTTTGCCAACGGATTCACGGCCATAAACAATTTCTTGTTCTCAAGCGTGTGATTTGTTGTTTTTTTTTGTCATAGACGTTTTAACAGCAATCTGGATACAGGTATCTGTCTCGTCCAAAAAGATATCCCAGATACGGGTATCCCAGATAGCCTATCCGATATATGATTGAACGTAGCCATTCTCACATTGTCAAAATCGGGTTGATGTTGCAGTTCGATCATATGCTGTGAGAGAGCTGTTGTTGTTTTTTTCCTTCGTACGTCAGCTTCGTGTTCGGCTAGTCTGACTAGTCTGACAAGGCGCGCTTCGTGGTACCAATGTAGATTTGTTTGCACTCATCTTCATGTTTACCTTTGCAAGGAATTGCATAGACGACGTCATATTGATCTGTTTTTTTGATGTGTGGTTTTTGGTTTTAGGTTGGTGAAAATTTGTTGCAGTGTGTTGTTCGATTTGTGTGCGAAAATGGTTTTTTTATTGTCTATATCAAATGTTTGTTTTAGTGTTCGGTTATCGGTGAGGTGTGGTATGAAGGTTAGTCCCCTATTACACGTTGACTCACGACTCACGTCTCACTTTTGAATTTCCTCATTAATTTTTATTCGCTGAGGCAAACGCTATTACACGTTGACTCGTGCCCCATGCCTCAAACTTGACAATTATTGTTTGTTTTGTTTTAAATGCTCCTTCTCGTTGGCTTGAATTTGAATTTGTCTGAAACTCCTCTCTGGTTTTCAAACAAATCCGATGTATTTATCCTAGCAACAAGAAAATCGAATGAAAAAAAACAGCATAAAACGAATATGAGAAAAATGAAACGTCAAAGTGAGTCTACTAAAAATTTGCCCGAGACTCACCGGAAATTTTTTTTTGCATCTCATTTTCTCACATCTGCTTTCTTTTTCGCACTCATGTGAGCCGTGAGTCGTGAGGCATCGTGTAATAGCAGACTTAATGGATAATACCTAGGGTTACCATCTGTCTGTTTTATTATTATATTGTTAAAAAAAAAAACAAAAACGAAACAATACAAAAATTATAACTATAAAAATAAAATGAAATTACGCATTTTAAACAATATTAAATGAAAAATGTAATCGTTTTTACCGTCAGAAAATGATATTTTGCTTACGTCTACTAACACCATTGAATAAGAAGTACAGGAAGCGGTGTTAGCTACATCTACAGTGTACGTGAGTGAAGCAACCAAAATGTCTGATGATGTCCATTTTTAGGGTATGAGCTGTCAATTTTAAGGGTATGTGTTGAAGTGCGTGTTTGCGCTGACTATAGTTGACTATAGTTGACTATTTCTCGTTTTTGCACGCCAATAGTTACGTTTCGTAACCACAATTGTCGTTTTTGCGGTCAGTGTTAAAGTGTCAAATCGTAACTATTTCTAACTATTCCCAACTCTACTCAGGAGGTGAGTTGAAAATGGTTGATGTGTCAAAGTCTTTTTTTCTGTTTAATGGTGTTTTTAATGACTATCAATCTGGAATTAAAAAAAAAAAAACATTCTGTTCGTGCATTTCTTACCGTCGTAGTTGTCCGTATCCGTGCCGCCGCAAATTTAATTCCAATCAAAGGATTTCTGTTCGTCTTGAATTAAAAATATTCCATTACAAAAATATAAAGAAAATAAAGTTCCCCTTAAAAATTTTAAAGCTTCACGAGTTATGGTGGATTTACATTCGTCTTTATTTGCAGATCTGCAGAAAAGTAGAAAAGTTCAGCTATATTTTGAACATCCAAGGGGAGACAGAATACACTCTATGTGTTTCTTTTTCGTCTCCATAACTTCCTATAATTTTTACCGCAGCTGATTTTGACATTTTATTTCTTAATTTAAAAGCGACAAATTTGAAAACAACAATTTTAAACATTTGAAATGGATTTTGATAAGTTGAAAACGGCATCAAACCTTCTTCTCACATCTTTTTTATTACAAGAAGAAGAAATAGATGGCAAAAAACAAAAAAGAAGATTTTGGGTTCATCCATACCTTCGCAAAAGAAATGAAAGTGGTGCATTCGTGTCGGTGTTTGGGGAAATTGAGTCTATCAGTGACCCTTTGTTGTTCTTGAAATATTTGAGGACTACTTCTGCACAGCTGAAAGAACTTCTGCTTCTTGTTGGTCCTCAAATAAAAAAGGAATATGTCACACGAGAACCTATATGTCCGAAAATGCGCTTAGTCATTACTCTTCGGTAAGTTACTTTAAATTAGTTCTTAAGTTATTATACTTACTTTGCTCATTTTCTATAGTTATTTGGCAACTGGGGAATCTCAACAGAGCTTAGGGATTTGTTACAAGTGTTCGGCTTCTGTCGTTCATAATATTCTTTTCGAAACAACTGAAGCCATCACTAGAGCTCTTTGGAAAAAGGTTTTTCCATGTTTGGAAAACTCTACTTTCTTAAGAGTAGCAAAGGGCTTCGAAGATAAGTGGAACTTCCCAAATTGCATAGGCGCCCTCGATGGAAAACATATTATGATTCAGTCTCCACAACACTCTGGGTCAGAGTTTTTTAATTACAAGAAACACTACTCAATAGTTTGAATGGCATTGTGCGATGCCGATTATGCATTCTTAATGTGTGACATAGGAGCGGCAGGAAGGCAGAGTGATGGTGGAATATTTAAAAACTCTGAGTTGGGAAAAAAGTTTTACTCCAACTCCATACAGTAATTTTTTTCCTTCACAAACAAAGTTCAATTTAACAATTTTTGTTTCATAATAGGATTCCGCCACCCCGAGATGTTACAGACAATTTTCAATGTGTCCCCTACGTCATTGTAGCCGACGATGCCTTCACATTAACAGAAAACATGTTGAAGCCATACAGCAAGAGGAACCTTACTGTGGAAGAAAGAATTTTCAACTATCGTCTGAGTAGAGCCAGAAGAGTAATCGAAAACTCTTTCGGAATTCTTGTTGCGAAATGGAGGATTTTCCGTACGTCGATCAATGCTGGCTTGACTCTTATTGAACAAATTGTTCAATGTTGCGTCTGCCTACATAACTGGTTACGGCACCACAAGGGGAACCAGTATATCGAACCTGGTTTAATCGATCTGGATATTGAAGGCAGAGAAACAAGAGGAAGTTGGAGATTAGAGCCTACTAACATGGAACGTCTTCGCCCACATACAGGGAACTCAGCAACAGCAGCAAAACTACTACGAAACAGGTTCGCAAAGTATTTCGCTGGAGAAGGTGCTGTCAGCTGGCAATGTGAAAGAATGTAAACGCTCGCGGCTGTTCAACATTTTCAGCTCTCAGCTCGGAGCCGAAACTCTTGTTATTGAAAAAAGAGCTCTGGTTCCGAGCTGAGAGTTGTGAAAAAGAGCTCTCGGGAGCGAGTATTTCCGTACCCTTACATGTATTTTTTAACAAAAACATACATTAAATATGTATCTCTCTGTAGAATTTATAGTCCGTGATGTTGAAAGTATTTTAAAATAATTAAATAAATGAATCAGTATAAATTAAATTTATTTAATATTATTTTAGTTACGTATCATAAATTGTAATGTAATAAATGGTAAAATTAATTAATTTTATGCAAAAAAAGGATTAACAATTCAATTTTCATTGCTTGGAACACATTTGTGGTAATAAAAAATTAAATCCATACAATGTAATGCCGCCTAGTCTGCACCTCGTTCACGATTTCGGGCAACGAATCGATCGACCAGTTCAAAGAGTTCTTTGCGTAAAGCACGCTGCTCTGAATCCGGCAAGGACTCCATATCCTGTCGCACAAGTTCACACGTCAGAGTTGCGTACATATGTCTTTTCTTCTCTGGGTTTGTTTATGTCCTTTAATAGAGAAATCGCTTCCGACTGGAGCTTTTGTTGAACTTGATTAGAAGAATCTGTAAAATAGAAATAAAAGTTTGTAAAACAATCAAAGTTAAAGGTAGAAATTCAATATCAATTCGCAGTAGTGTAATTCCAAGGTGAGCAAGTTTTAATTTGACAATTTTTCGAAACTTACGATGTGGCAATTAAAATAATGATTTAATAACTTACTTTTTTTTCCTTTGACCACCTTGCTTACCCGGCCCTATAATCAAAAAAAGTAAAGTTTTGAGTAAATACAAAATACAAATAGATCGTCACAACATACGCTCTTGGTGTTTGAGTGTCGTCAAGGAATGCAAGCAGAATCGCATGCCTGTACTTTTTTTGGGCCCCTGATCCACTCGGAATGTTTTTTGAACGGGTGTAATTAGTTTTAATGGAATCCCATCTTTTTCTGGTGCATTCCTTATGGGTGTGAGTTAATCCTAAAATGTTTATTTGTATGTTAATGACTGATGAATGCAACTCAACTCAACACCTACCGATTTCAACCAATACTTTAGTCCAGTCACTGTTCCTTTCGACTCGATTTCGATAATTTTTATCTTTTATATTCCAGAGCGAGGGGTACTTTTTTATTGTCTCAATTAAGAGTTCTTGGAAATAAAACAACACAAACGTGCTATTAGTGAATTTCAGAATTATAAAAGCAATAAAGAAATAAAATAAATGAAAAACCTAGGTTTAATAATAAAAACAATTTCTAATTTGAAATCAGTTCGTTTCGTATTTCAACGGTTAGAACTCAAAATTATCCCGAAAATATGCAACATCTTTTGGTCCAGAATGCAATAAAGACTCGAAATTTTGATTTTGAATTCAAATTCATAGTGGGTAAGGTGCAACATTTTTTAAAGTCGTTTCGTATTTCAACGGTTAGAACTCAAAAGTATCCCGAAAATATGCAACATCTTTTGGTCCAGCATGCAATAAAGACTCGAAATGTTGATTTTGAATTCAAATTCATAGTGGGTAAGATTGAGGCCCAAGTCCACAACGGACTGTAGCGCCACCTTAAGTAAGTAAGTTAAGTAAGTAAGTAAGTGGGTAAGATGCAACATTTTTCAATGTCACGGTAGCAGGGAATCACCGCTGTTGGGAATGTAGTTAATATGAGGACTATGGATGGGATTAGTGTGGTCGTAAAGCAAAGAGAAACACCGCTAAGGAACAGCTTTGCTGAATTCTTCTTTAATTTGGGTAGCTTGTTGTGTCATCGTACGTCAAGAATTCAAAGTTCTTTTACAAGTGGAATCGAAGACAAGAAAGTCCTAAGAACTAGAAATTAAAGTCATACATTTTGCACACCTACAGTATATATATACATATAAGTATTTCAATATACGACCGTAAATTCTTGTTTAAGAATATAATAAAATTTGATAAAGTCATGTCTCATGTGTTAAGTGGTTCGAAGTTGTAAAAAAAGGGGGATGAGAAGAGAACGGTAAGAAAGGGGAATGATGGGATAAAGGGGAAGAAGCCTTGATAAGGGATTGCCCTGACGATGGAGGCAATCGTTGGAAGGGGGGTTGAGGCAACATAGCTCGGGCGTCTGAATAACACCAATGACGCATAGAGGCTGGATTTTGTTTTTGTTAACGACCGAGGTTCAAAGAACCCGTGACTTGAGATAGCCGCCGGGAATATACCAGCCCAAGAGAACCACGGGAAAAAAGGTCGTTACAGTAGTTAATAAAATATATTTTGTCCAGGGTGAGCTCAAGGGTAGATAAGAACATATGTTAATACGTCTGATGAAAATGGTTATGTTATCTATTGATACATTGAAAATTTGTATTACCAAAATTCCAAACCATTTTATCTGCTTTTGCGCTGCAGATTACAAGTGGATTTGTTGTCTGGTCAGGTTGTTCCCAATTCTTCTGGGCGACGAATGAAATTGTGACCAAATATTTTTTTAAATTTATTTCACATTGATTATGGTTTTGTTAAATATAAACTGACTCTGATTCAGAAAAAAAAAATAACATAATTTGTTTGGTGCATACCTGTTTTTTCTTCGGGAAATGATAGATGGTCTTTCTCCTGGACTTGTGAAACTTCCCAGAAATTGGCAACTGGTTCTGGAGGTGCAGAAGTTGGTGAGGCAAATTCTTCTTCATCCTCATAATAATCATGAAGAACTTCGTAGTCCGTGAAATCTGTTAGGAAAGAGAATACATTATCTTAGATAAATCAAATAAAAACAACTTACCATCGTCCATAGTGAAAAACAAATTTACTTTATTTTTTTTTCTAAATTCGTTTTGACATTTGAAAATAAAAAAAATAACAATTTATAGGAAATCACATCGATACTCGAAATTTTGCCGAGCACATGTACACTTTCATTAAAAGAAAGCAAACTTGCCATAATAAAGACGAACATGTTCATCTTTGCTATAACTAAATTATAGTGAAGATGTCTGCATTTTTATCTTCTCTCTCAATCGAACACACACATTTTTAGTATTTGATATCCTTTTTGCACGCAGATCTGCAAATAAATACAAATGTAAATCCACCATTAAGCATTTTTTATTGCTGACAGACAAACATAAAAACAATGAATTCAAATATTTATGCCGATTTCGTCCTTCATTCATTGATTTGGGTTTCCTTATGCTTGACTTCTGTGAGAGCGTCATTGAGCTTCCTTTCCGATGATCTTCGTAATTTCCTCCTGAGTCAGCTCAATTCACCGCTGCGTCAATTTCTTCTGATGCAGAGCAACTTCCATTTGCCGTTCGTGCCGACTCACGTTCGACAATCATTATGCTCATGGGCAGTGGCCAACTTGTCCTCCAAAACCATGTCCATATCCTCGAGTTTTTCGATGACTTTTTGTAAATTAACCGTACGTAGACGCTGACTGACTGATGGCCAACTTTGGCGGCCTGCAAGTCGCCACGCAGTTGCAGTTGAAATAGGGGTGTTTGAGTTTGCGGATTGCAATATAGCCAATTCGATGGAAGGGTTTGTGACCGGTGATAAAATGAGATTCTTGAATTTTAAGTCACTTGGAAATGCGATAATTTCCTTGGTGTGTATCTCCTCGTAGTGACTGAGGATTTTCAGTTATTAGTTTCAGAAAATAAAGACTTTTTTCGTTTAATTATATAAAATCACAAACTAGATATTGGTTTTGATAGTTTTTCGCTGAATCTGGGAGCCGCAATTAGGAGAATATCAGGAGCTGGCTTACTTGGAACATCTTGAAGATTTCTTTATGGAGGGTGGTCTTCAGTCTCTTTCATTTTTTCTTTTCTTGCTGTTGTTTGTTCAAAAATAAATAAATATGTTCTCATCTCAGTTGTCTTTAAAATCTTACCATATCAAGATCATTCTTGAATTTTTGCAATAAATAGAGAGTAGCGAAAATTGTTGTCTCTTTATCCATTTCAATTATTATGATCAAAAGAAAAGAAAAGAAAATTTTAATCGAAAACATTTGTTTTTTTTTCTGGTTTGACAGATCAACCAAACCTAACTAAAAAGCGTTTTTGGATGATTTCAACTATTTCAACTATGACACATCAACCATTTTCCTTTTGACATAAAAACTATAGTCAACTATCGTCAGCGCAAAAACGCACTTCTCTCAAACTTTGACTGTGTTGTCAGTCGAGTTCAGGGGTGTATTATTTCTGTTCGTGATGGTAAGGCGCTGCAATTCGTTGAGTTCCCGTAGTGTGCACGGTTGTTTTGAATAGTTCTTCCATCGTGTTTCGAAACGTTTTTATTTGTTGGTTGTATTACAATAGGCGTAATAAACGTGATGAATTACGGATGAAAAATCAAGAAAATGTACTGGAAAATAAAAAAATTAAACATTAAAAACCGTGCAGTGCATCTTTAGTGTTAAAACACCATGCTTCCTAAAAAAAGAATTGAGATTGAAAAAAAAAGTTGAAGCAAAATCGATGAAATCTTGATTTAATCAAATTTTGCTAGGCGCCCCTGAGATTAACTATTCAACTGCAGACCAGCCCTGTTGTAATGCGTTTGTGTTTGTGAAACTCACACTGCTTAGAAAAATGCTTCAATTCTTGTTCATAAGACCCTTTCCTGTATTTCTTATTCAATGATTTCCCCCATTGAATAAGAAGTACAGGAAGCGGTGTTAGCTACATGTACAGTGTACGTGAGTGAAGCAACAAAAATGTGTGATGATGACCATTTTTAGGGTATGTGCTGTCAATTTTTGGGGCCTGTGCTGTCAAACTTTGACTGTGTTGTCAGTCGAATTCAAGGGGGGAATTATTTCTGTTGGTGATGGTAAGGCGCTGCGATTCGTTCAGTTCCCGTGGTGTGCACGGTTGTTTTGAATAGTTCTTCCATCGTGCTTCGAAAAGTTTTTATTTGTTGATTGTATTAAAATCAACTAGAAAATATGTACTTCTATATTTTCCACTTGTCAATATTTGAGTCCCTGTCTATTGTGAATCTTTAAGAATTTGAATGCTCTAAAATACATACATTGACAATTTAGAAGATTTCTGAAAGCTGAATGGAAAAGAGAAAAGTGGATAGAAATTCTTAAATTGAATCCGTTCGTTGTTTTTTCAAAACATTTTCATGAAACCGATTTTATACTTGATGGTACAAGAAAAAAAAAGAAAGTTATTTATTTCCGCAATGCCATGATATTAGACGCTTGTTCAAGTTGTTCATAGAATTTGCTCTTAAAAACAATCAAAATAGGCCATGTGTCCTAAAAAAAGAAATGATATAAAAAAAAAAATGTTAAGCAAAATCGATGAAATCTTGATTCAATCAAATTTCGCTTGGTGCCCCTGACATTAACCATTCAACTGCAGAGCAGCCCTGTTGTAATGCGTTTGTGTTTGTGATACTCACACCACTTAGAAAAATGCTTCACTTCTTTTTCATAAGACCGCTTCCTGTACTTTTTATTCAATGATAATGATCGGAAGTAAGCGGAAGCTAGTGTCAGAACCGAACGAAACGCTCCGTTCCGAAAGGGGTCGACCCATAGAATCCGTCAATCCGTCAGCGTCAATGCATACGTTGCTGCCAACGTATTTGCCGGATGAAACCGTCCCATAGAATACGTCGTAAACTTTGACAGTTTCATTTGTTTAGTGTAAAAATTATTCTCAAAACTGCAAATCTGAACAAAAATATTTAAATCAAAATATGAAAATCGTGTCAAAATTATTTTTTTGCACATAATTTTGATAATTCATTGCTTTTCCTTGTTGCTGTGGGAACAAATTGAATTGACTGCTTGTCAAATTCATTTGTCAACGAATCAACTGACGCAAAAAGTAGAAAGTTGAGCAACTCTATCCGTCGTTTCCGTCACATGCGTCGCTTATGGGACGAGTCTCATTAGAAAATGTATATTCTATTGTGCTGTCAGTTGAAATCGTCAACGCTGACGCAGTGACGGATTGTATGGGTCGGCCCCTGAACTGCTTTGTGACCAATTTACCCATAATGAACAGATGTGTACGGAAGTATCTTTCAAAATAAAAAAAAATTGTTTTTTATTTCCAATAATTTGTGAATTTCGGTTGCCATGCAACAAACAAGCAATATCAAGAAATTAACTTCGTGAAATCAACAAAACCAGTCAGCTGACAAATTTTCGTCCGCAAAAAGTGAAGGGGAGCGCAGTTTACGTCCGTAAGCAAAACTGAACGAAAATTAACGAAACGGAGCATTCCGCTATTTAGGGCACAATATACGATTTTCTTGTTCTCGCTCAGTTGCGGATGGCTTCGTCCGCTCCGTTCCGTTCATTATAATTAGCCCTTAAGGCCGTTTTTAACCACTACTGTTAGGCCGTGTGCGAATTGGATGAATCGTGGTTAAAAATGGATGAATTTTTAATCACTGCTGTCATATTTTAACCTGTTCCGCAGCTAATTTAATTTTTAACACATTTTATTCAATGCGAAATGTCAAAATTTAACCAAACGTCAAGTTTTAACCACTTTTTAACTCAATTCGCACACGGCCTTATATTTTAACCCGCTCCGCAGCTTGTCTAATTTTTAACACATTTTATTCAATGCGAAGCGTCAAATTTTAACCAAACGTCAAGTTTTAACCACTTTCTAACTGAATTCGCACACGGCCTAACAATCAAAACTGCAACGACTATAAAGAGCTGAACCGAATGCAGTCGCCAGTCGCCCGGCGACTAATCTGACAGCTGTCAAAAATGAGAAATTTGTATGGCAGTCACCCATTAGCAACACAATAGGCGTGTTTTTTTGCACGCGTATATACGCTTAAAATGAACAGTGCACAAAAAAACGACAATTTTTTTGTTTTAGCAATTTGGCATCACAAGTTGATGATATGTAAACGAGAGGAGAAAGAAGAGCAACGTCAGTGGGAATTTTTTCTCCAGAGAACAGAAAAATCTCTTGCTCAAAGAAGAAAACCAAGAGAATGAAGAAAAGAGATCTGGATAGAGAAAGAGATACGAAGGCATGGAACATACAAAAGTAGCCAATAGTTTCCTTTGATTTGAAATATAACAACAGCAAAATCATAGCTTGCCATAGCTTGCTTGGGTAATTATTAAATGAAATGAATTTCGAATGAATTTCGGAATGAATTGTTGAAAATTCATTGAAAAAGGAATATGGTAGCATTGTTTTTATATCCGCTTATTTCATAAGCGTGGATAATTATCGCCGCTAACTAAGCGGATATAGAAATTTATTGTTGTTGCATTTGCATGCAAATATTTTCTTAAGCGTATATACGCGTGCAAAAAAACACGCCTAATGCGTCGTTCGTCGCCGAACTAGTCACCCAAAAGTTGAACTTTTTTCAACTTAGGCTATGTGCGAATTGGGTTAAAAAGAGGTTAAAACTTGACGTTTGGTTAAATTTTGATACTTCACATTGAATAAAATGTGTTAAAAATTAGACTAGCTGCGGAGCATGTAAAAATATGACATCAGTGGTTAAAAATTCATTCATTTTTAACCACAGTTCATCCAATTCGCACACGGCCTTAGTCTCGCGACGAGTTTGACGTTTGTTTTTTTCTGTATATCGTGTTGTTGTTTCCTTGTATTCTTAAAGCAATTTATTTGTTGATTCAACTCAAGGAATTTTTACTGATATTAATTTTTTGAGTGGATAATAAAATACAGGGGAGTTTTCATGGAATTAATTAGAAGTGACAAATTATTATGAAATATATCCGATTCGCAAATTCATTGCATGCCCATGCACCAAACATGCCCATGCACAAAATGTTTTCTTTTAATTTGAATGAAGAAAAAAATGTTTTGTTTTGTTTTCATAGGCATATTTGATAGCTCGTCGCGCGACTGCAATGTGTTCACAAATTTCTTCAGCGATTTGGAAGGCAAATTTCGATTGTACCTGTTAAATTTATATACAAAGGAACGAACAACGGCCATCGAGTTAAGCAATATGCGTCGATTTTGACATTTCTTTCATATAAGATTTCCATGAGAGTTTTTAATTCGTCGCGTATGAATAACCAAAACACAAGGCAAGAATGATTTTTGAGGTTATACGCGCGCGAACATTTTGTTCGTTGGTAGTGTGGATGATGTGGATGGAACGCGAATAGAGTTTGGCAGTTCGTATCAACTACACTTCTTTCCGTGACGAATAAATTTGTTTTCTCAAATTTAGTAACATTTGAGATTAAAAGTTAGATGGATAGAGAAGACATCTTTGGTGGAATAATCGGACGACATAGCCTACACGATAGTCCAGTCACTTTAAGGATTCACCTCGGAATTTGAGATAATAAGCTGGAAACTCGTATACAGCTTTATTTTGGTGTTCTAAAAGTTGTCTCAAAAGTCTCATGTTATCTCGTGTCTGCGTTGTAAATTATTCGAGGTCAAAGGTCATGAAAATCGGTTTTTCGCAATTATCTCTGTTTCTATGGTTCCAATCACTTCAACACCCATTATGAAAATTAAAGATAAGAAAATTTGCCACAACTTTTGCCCAAACTTTTTTTCTATACACTCAACCCTTTTCGAGATAGAGGGCGGAGAGCACCCAGCGCTCAGGCATATATACTGTAATACAAGGTCAACCGTGAATCTCGGTGAATAATACCTTGTATACAGTTACTAAATTATTAAAATAATAAATAAATAATTTGTATTATTTATTAGTTAATAAATTGTATTGAACGATGTTTTATATAAATTATAAATTCATTAATTAGATTTTGCATATAAAAAGTGACCACAAGCGTGAAAATATGGCAACATTTTTCGTACTGCATCAAGATGTTCTTCGAAGAGTCCTAGTCTTTCAGCGCGAATAAAGTCTAGTGCTATCGATACCATATCAAAATATTGTACCCATAACTGTGCTGTAGGACCTCGATCTTTCAATTCCTTTAGTTTATCATAAAATTGATTAATAAATGAGTTCGAATTACCTATACAACCTTCTACATCTTCATAAGCAACATCACGACAAGTTGCTTGTTCAATTAACTCATCCAACACAGAATCAGAATTACTGATTGTACGTCGATACTTTCCTTTTTTTCTTAATTCTGCTGCTACGTCAGCTGTTTGGCCACAAAATAAACACAGTGTCTTAAAATCAAACACCTCAATTCTTTTTTAACCTTCCTCTAGTCGTCGTTTTGATGCTGATATAGAATTTTTACTAATGTATACTTTCCGACACTCGACATGCACATTCACTGAGGTTAAAGTATTTAAGTAGTCTATGTGACCATCATTTCTTTCAATACTTGCAGTTTTTAAAGTTTTCAAGCCACGCACTACATTAACAAAATCACCTTCAGTTAGAGACTTTTCACAAATAAAACACAAATCAGCCATAATTTTCTAAATTGTACGTCAGTCCTTGCTGAGATCTTATAACCAACAAAAAATTCAAACAATAGAAGAATTTAAATGTACATTTAATTTTAGTTTTAATTGTAACAAAAGTACAGCTACTAAATAAAATTTAATTAAATTATATTTACTTGATTTATTTCTATTTACAATCTATCTATCTATCAATCTATTTATTTACAATCGAATTATATTATCGAATATAATTAAATGAATTAATAATTTATATAAAACATCATTCAATACAATGTATTAACTAATAAATAATACAAATTATTTATTGTTGATAATATTTTAATAATTTAGTAACTGTATACAAGGCATTATTCACCGAGATTCACGGTTGACCTTGTATTACAGTATATATGCCTGAGCGCTGGGTGCTCTCCGCCCTATATCTCGAAAAGGGTTGACCGTATAGAAAAAAAGTTTAGGCAAAAGTTGTGGCAAATTTTCTTATCTTTAATTTTCATAATGGGTGTTGAAGTGATTGGAACCATAGAAACAGAGATAATTGCGAAAAACCGATTTTCATGACCTTTGACCTCGAATAACTTACGACGCAGATACGAGATAATATGAGACTTTTGAGACAACTTTTAGAACACCAAAATAAAGCTGTATACGAGTTTCCAGCTTATTATCTCAAATTCCGAGATTTGCCCCTTTTTTTGTCTGGACTACGACACCACCTCCGATAACGGATTTAGGCTAATGGACTTCGGTGCGGGGAAAGACGTAATGGTGGCAAGTACGCGTTTCCCACATCTCGATATCCACAAGGGAACATGGAAATCTCCTGACCAATCAACCGTCAACCAGGGGTGGAATCGTGTAAGGTGATTTGTGATTATCACCTTTGTGACTATCAAATGGGATCACATTTTATTTTCCTTCTGTGTAAGGTGATCAACAAAAATATGTTGAAGTTTGGCATCATTGTCCAAAAACAACATTATGACGTTTAAGTTTTGACCATTGAATAAGAAGTACAGGAAGCGGTGTTAGCTACATGTACAGTGTACGTGAGTCAGGCGCGGATCCAGAAATTTTTTCTGGAGGGGGTCACAGGATAGAAAAAAATTAAAAATAAGAAAAATACCAAGAATAACCAAATAAACAAAGCAAACCAAATTTCTTCAATTAATAAAAAAAAAATTCATTACATTAATATATAAATTTATTGTGTATATACAATTATAAACTTTTTAGGGATATAAAAAATGTAGGTAGGTACTCTTCAAACTAACAGCCCGATTCTGAGGACCCTCACTGACACCTCACAAGTCACAAGTTGAGGTGAAATGATTTTTGCGACTTTTTTCGTATTCTGGTGCAGAGTCACAACTTGTCACAAACATTTTCAAATTTGTGACATGCCTCAGACCAGGTAACAAGAAACATATTGCTGTTATTTAGAAATTTCGATTTGAGGTTCCATGTTTGAGAAATTTTTTACAATATGACTGGTCATTTACTGCTAAGAAAGACATCTTTAACCTTGCATATTTTAATTTCAAAGAGTTTTTTCACTTTTTCAGAAAGCAGAAACTCGAAAACAAATAATGAATTTTTTTGATTTCAATAGACAGGTGAAACCATAGACAAAAGAAGATCGGATACTGACTTACGTCTTACCCTCCGGATACCACAAACTTTATTTAACCATTACCTCGTGTATATAAATAAATG